>PNEQ01001021.1:66940-92280 GCA_003012365.1 Medauroidea extradentata | reverse complement strand
GGCCCCAGCTCTCCGGTCTGACTGAGGGCAACAGCATCTTGCAGGTCCAGACGTCCCCGTTCCCGGAACTCTTCAACGGCCCTCCCGAGAGAACTCCTTTGTCACGTCACCACACGAACCAGAAAAACTCTCCTTACCTCCTTAGATAAAAACCTTAATGCCCAGATATAATACACATAAAACACTACCTAGACTCCTCTATTGCTCTATGAAATGTCACATATTACAACCTAAGACCACAATCGATTAAATTGTTTACAAATCAAATTACAGTACATAGAGTAAATATAGTAGATAATCAAAGCAAAAAAAATACTGAGAAAAAAAAACTAAACTATTTAAATAAACATTAAGAACTGCAACATATGCATCACAGATACATATATTACAACTGCGATGCTTGTACTATAACACAAGTTAAATACATTTCACGCTATAATAGCAGAGCTCACATTTTTCGTCTCAGAATTAAAAACAGGAAAAAATAAAATAACACAAAAGTGCTACTTATGCAGAGCTCTTTAACATAAGGGCGCCACATACCATACACTTTAAATGATTGCGGGAAAATAGTGTACTTTTTTTCTGAAACTATTCCACATGTGCCCATTGTTATACTGTAGGGAAATAAAACACACTCTGGACAAATACAGAACGTCATTGGTAATTCACCATGCTCATTAAAAATGCTGTTTCAATGCTCGCCAACTTAGCTGAAACCAGCCTTTTGAGACCACCTTACTTCAAAAATGTACTTACTAAGACATCTACAGATTCCAGGTAGTGTGTGCTCAACTTTGCTACAGACTTTCCACAATAAAATTAAATGGTTACCGATTAAAGTCCAATTGTAAAAATTGATTGCCAGGACTCTCACACACAATTTAGCACTTAGATGATTGTGACAATATGGCATTTGATGTGCTCTTCGAGGTTGTCCTTACAGCTCCATTGCTTCTGAAATTCTAATGCGCAAAACTGCTCAATGCTTTTGAGGCTGGTATTCATAGTCGAATTGCGCTGAGAATGCGTGACACATCCAGTGCGCATATTTCCCGGCATAAAAACAGGATTCTTGGATGCGTTTAGCAAGTCGTTTGCATCTTGTATACAGATGCGTGGACTCGCAAAGTTACGAGTGGCGTGGGCCTATCCTATCCTCTTCGTAAACATTACCTATTCTCAACCTGTTCGAAACTTGTTAAAATGGCGTATCATTTTCTTCAACAATTTTGAGTATAGTGCACGAGTGGCATTTTGAGGCAGGATTGATGTATTCTGCAAACTATTCCATGAGCATAGCTCTTCAGTGGCGCACATAAGATGAAGTGTAAAATGTAAAATACTTTGGAACAAAAATGACAATATGTTATTAGAGAATAGAAAAGTATATTTTGGTTAGTGCTGTGACAAATCTAGGCCTATAGAATATGTGTTATGGTTTTTAGTTTAAAGCAAACATAGTCCGTTAATCTTAAAAATGTACGTGTTATTTTACTGTCTGCACAAAAGCGTTATTATTATTGTTAGGTATACATTAATTTAAAAATTAAATTGTAGCTGTTTTATACAGTGCACTTTTAATGTTCCAGCTACTTACAATTATTTTCCAACATTTTATTTCCATAAAGTCCATATTATTAACTTTCTTCATAGCTGTTGATTACGTTTTACAGGATATTTCAAAATAAATATGACACATGATTTCCCATTCAAAACACTTGGCCACCATTTTATTTGTTCTGGTCGAAGAAGAGCTCTCTCAACCTAGCTTTCGTTCAAGAATCTGCAAAATTATTTTAATATTGTTTGTGGGCTGTTCCCCTCTCAAGCAACACTTGAGCGAGTGGAGTTTGTGGGTTTGTTTGTGGTTCGCAAATGGAAAAGTTTAAGAATACAACCTGAGAGAAATATTTTGCTAAACCAAGACAAGAGCAGATAATGTAGAATTGTTCTGTAACTTGTTGCAATTTGGTTTTACTGTGTAGTGTAATTTTGAGCTAAATTGCAATATATCTGTAGCTAAGTTATTAATTAAAAGGAAATTTCATCAATTAGCTAGACTGATTTGCTAACTTCATGCTGTAATTTGTCTCAACAAACTCAGAGTACATAGTTAAAACCAGTTATAACAAGCTTACAGAGCGATTTCACAATATCAGCACCCATTTATGTTTTAAAAAATCATTACAGTATCATCAAACACATAGTAACTCGGGTCCAACCCTTAAGAGGCCACCCTACCTGAGCTTCAAACGTGTTGCAATTAGTGACTACTATTCCTTTTTTGACGAAACTATTTAACATGCATTATATTTGTTCGTCTATGAAAAGAACACACACTTCAAACTACGTCGCTATAGTTTTAAAATTTTTGCACGTTTATTATAAAAATCATTTTGAGCCCTTCAAAATGTCCAAAAATGGCTTTTCCATGCTGCAGTACCTGGAAAAATAACAACCGGATTCGAAAAGTACAGAACTATAGAAACAAGCGTTATACTTTTAACTTTGCTGTCCTCAAATAAAATAATGTGGTCATCGCTTAAAGTCCAATAGGAAAAAAGATAATGGTATAAAGCACTGCACGCCAGTTGAGGAGCTTTCGCGGAGAGGAGATAATGTATTACATACGTCGGTTAGTGGCAGCCTTACCGCTCCTGCCTCACACACACAAATACAGCCTATCTAGAGAGGCCCCTTAAGTACACTGCTGCCTTTTCAGAGTCTTGGTGCGAACAAGGTTAGGGATAATTATGTTAGGCAGGACAGTCATTTTTTAAGATGTTGCTTTTGTACAAAACCATTTGCTGCATTGAGAAGAGAAAAATATGGGGAAAAAGTATCAGTAGGCCTAAAAATGTTTGAGTATTTTTTGGGCCAAAAAATACTTATGTACCCTTAAGTGCAGGTATGTTTTTAAGGTATTACGATTGTGACTTAACGTCAACAAAGCTACTGTGTAAAACTGCTGTTTTTAGTCATGTTGGAAGGCTCAGAAATAGTATTTTCAGTGCCCTATGGTGTTTCGATAGTACTTGAAATGTGTTTTATTTTGGTTTTACTTGTATTTTACTTTTGGTAGATATGTACATTGTGGACTAATATAATAGCTTGAATTCCATTTTGAGTCTGTTCATGTTTTTCTGGAACTCATAGCAAGGACTTGGAATCTGTCACTATTTCCACCTTCCATCAAGGGTTAATATTTAAATATTTTTATTTTGAGTTTTATCATAAATTTAAATAAAACCATGAGGTAACCATGTATTGCATTTCCATTAATATTACTTATTAGACACATGTACTATGCCCTTAACAGTCATTAACAGTCATGGGGCTGCGGTGGTCGAGGGGTCAGACCTCTTGCCTCTCACCAAGGCGATCCGGGTTTGATTACCTGCAGGCTCAGTCCCCGGATTTTTGCATGTGAGAATCGTGCTGGACGATGCCATTGGTCAGCTGGTTTTCTCGGGGTTTCCCATTTCCCCTGCCCCTTCATTTTGGCGCCGCTCCACAGTCGCCTCATATCACCCCTCACCAGCGCTGAAGACATCAATGTTAAGTGCTGACCAAAATCTCTCACTCACTTAACAGTCATGAGCTGCAGATCAGCATGGTAATGCAGTGTTTATATAAAAAATTAATTTTGGTAAAAAGAAATCTTAAGGCAGCCACCTGGTGAAGAGTATATTTGTATGTGTGAGTGCGAAAATCGATGAGGCGCTATGAGCGATGCCAGCCGGTACGTGTATTATGATATCACCTCTATTCGAAGAGTGGTAAGCATGCACGCAGTGTTCAAGCCGTAACATTTTTACTGTGGGACTTTAAACGGTGACCATATCATTTTATTGAACGTGTCACTGTAGCAAAGTCCAATGTATTTGTAGATCTCAATTTTGAACAAATCCACTACATATATCTTGAGAAACAACCACGTGAAACAGCCGATTTTAGCCAAGTTTGAGGGTTTTAAAATATTGCTTCCTATGTGTGTGGTGTCTTGAAAGTCGCCTTCACCAGTAGTCTGAAGTGTGTTTTCTTTTCGTAGATGAGCATTGCGGACGCACATTTACTGTTATCTGAGAACGTAACTCAGAACATGCTGCACGCAGTTCAAGCGCCAGCCAGGTGCCACCTTTATGGATTAATTCTAACTTTCTTTTCTGACATTTTTGTGCTGACACTAGCATTTTATATTATTGTGTAGCATTGTTCATTCATGGCAGCAATTATCATAAGGTTGGTTTAGGTTTGAGTTTCTTATGCATGCATTGCTTAGCATCATTCATACGAACACATTTGTGTCTGAAAATGACTTACTGTAGGCCTGTACGTCAGTCGAAGACTTTAGCATTTGACTACAGGTTTTCATTTTAAGTATTTCGTCAATACAAAATTAAACGTGAAGTTAAAGTAACGGCAATTGAAAGACTGTAAATCTTTTTTTAATACTGAAATATTTTGTTATAAGTTGTTATATATTTGCCTTCCAAATGCATATCATGTAAGTTAAATATTCTGAAAACCGGCACTAATTAATTTTTAAAACACTTTCCGTATTTTAAAATATTTTGCAGATAAAAAGCATTTTCATCTATTGACACTATTTAAAGTTCACTTACGCTTACTAAACTAACACTTTTACAAGGTTTTCGGAACATTTAAGATTCTTCTGTGTATTCTGTTTGTTAATAATTTTTTATGAAATCCCAATACTGCATATTAAAGTGATAGCTGTACTTAAAAACAAACACTTTCAAAAACAATAAATGTATTTATTGGTTCTCTGCACATCACTATCGTGACTTTCAGTTTGATTACATAAAGTCAAGACTGCTTGACTTAAGTTATGCCAACTCCATTGTGTAAAACTCCATAAGAAGCAATGTAAATGTAACTTAATGTTGTGGATTTTTTTTTTATTTTATGGTAGTTTTGTCATAAAAGTGTTAAAAATTTATTTTAGTTTATGTGAACTTGGCATCCCAGCATTATAATCTTTCTGTCCCCAGCTGGTCTGCTAACACATTACGTTTGTCTTATTTACCGTGACAGGTATGTCCTACATGCGACAATAAATACTGATAATATGTAGGGTTGCATGTCTTATATTTCAGATGAAGAATGACTTCAAGAAAATGGAAGATGAGATGGACCTCCTTGCTAAAAACATGGAATCCATAACTTCCTTTTCAGAACAGATATCCTCCACACTCCAGGTGAAGTAAAACTTGATTGTTTACGCAGGTTTGCATGTTGAATTCCGTAACCTACAAGATACAGTCTGTCTCATGAAAGAATTCCATTTTTTGACAGTTACATTGGCATTTATTTTTGAAGCAGTTTCCATGTAAAAACAGTTTTTGCATCAGCCTCACTTGGTACACTCGGCTGAGTGTCTAATTGTGCAATACATAAATCTTAAGTAATATTTATTAGTTATTGACAGTTCTGAATATAACCATTAGTGCGCAGAGCTACAATATAATACTTTCCATTTTGACACAGTTTGCCAGTCAGCTATGTTTGTATGTTCATAAATCACCCGTGATACAGAAAAAACATTTTGCTTTTTCCATTAAAACAGCTGTAAAAAGTATGCCAACACAACTGTAAAAAAATGGAATTCTTTCATGAGACAGACTGGAAATTTGTCAAATTTTTCTTGAAATAGTTGAAATGTTTTATTTTATTGCTCAATAACCTATAATACAGACAAACATAGACATAATTTTATATAATCCCTGTAAAAATTTAGCCCAAGTGTGTTGATTAGTATCTACAAAAATAAAAAACACACCAAATGCTTATTTAAGGATTTCCTGTAACCTACAACACTTCTCAAAAAGGGCATGGAGTTTAAATGTAGAACCAGTGTTATAGTAGAATATTTCTCAACTTACTATTTTTAAGAATAATGTTTTATCTACACAATGGGTTATATGTAAAACTTCTGAAAAAAATGGTAATGGAACAAATTATTTTTGTTAGGTATAAAACTAAAAATAACATTTCAGATATTAATATAAAGAAAAGGAAGAGGCCGCTAGACTGTCAGTATGTACAAGACAGAAACACAAGTACCAAAACGTAAGTATTTGTGTTTCTGTCTTTTGTACATACTGTTAGCCTAGCAGCCTCTTCCTTTCATTTATATTACTATACACTCAGTGTACATTTTCCCGCCATATTGTGCTTTAGTTCCGTTGTTGTTTTACATGTGCTATCATGCTTTCCTGTATTTTCATATCTAGATTTCTTACTTACTATCAATTACCTACCATTGTACTATTTCAGATATTAAGTACTAAAAATAAATATTTTACAGATTTTCTCAAATGACCATACTCTTCCAAAATCATTATTTAGGACTTTTCGTTTCTAAGAGTTAGGCCTAACTTTAAAAATAATCCATTCAAAAGTAATTAATTTTAATATTTCGTAAATATGTGTATTCTCTGTGTGTGCTTACTTGGTTAGCAGAGCTTCTAAGACCTATTTGTGTGAGAACAAATTATGTTTCTTGCCTCCCTTAGTCTTTTCCCACATTTACATTTCAGAATGAGATTGGTTTCTTTGTAGGGAAAAATGTAGCCAATTACTCCCAAAGTGTAAAATCGCATTGCAAGAGTAGATTTTTTTGTTCCCCTCACACACAGAATAGTTGGCACGTTCCTGTCTTAGCAATTGTAATGTTTGACAGGACACGAGGCAGAAGATCACAAAGCTGTCGGGTGTACACTCCCTGTTGAAGCGCCTGCAGTTCCTCTTCAAGCTGCCAGGGAACCTGAAGGACCACATCCAGGAGGGCCAGTACGCGCAGGTGAGGTGAGGCGGACCCCGGCGTGGGCAGGGCCCAGGGGGTAACAGGGCTCCCTGCATGAGCTGACCTCACTGGCTGGTATTGTGCAGGCGGTGCAGGACTACATGCACGCTCGGCGGGTGCTGCAGCACTACAGCAACATGCCGTCCTTCCAGGGCATCCAGCACGACTGTGAGGCAATTGTCGGCGAGCTCAAGGAGCAGCTGTACTGCCAGTTCAAGAGCAAGGAGGTGCGTGTATCTATCTTACATTGGCCTTAATCATTATGGTATGGTCAACTCCCGGTCATCCGTGCTAATAGAGGAGGGCAGTATTAGGTACAGATAATCTTCAATGCTAATTGACATCAAATGATGATCCATGTAGCTCTTAAAATTGGTGCCTTCTTAAAAATGAAGCTCGTTAAATCAATTCTGTGTAGTAAAATCGAGGTATTGACATAAAATTGATGTTTTACTTTCTATGTGTACTTGTAAAATCAAGGTTTTATTGTACAGTATAATTTCATTAATACTAGTTATGTATTTTAATACAAATCACTCGTTAATACAAAATTGTTTTCTTTCACCTTGAAATGACATAAGAAATTAATGTTAAATTTAATGTTCTATTATAGTTTCCTTTATGCATAAAATAATGCAATGTGAAGTCCGCTGGTAAAAAGAAGTCTTAGTTGTGAACAGAATGTTTGTATTTATGAAGGGATAAAGAGCTTGAAAAAAATTTCAGACACTATTTAGTGTCTTTGCAATCACCTGTTTATACAAGCCTCATTTTTGCAAACTGTAGAAATTTGGATTTGTTCAAGTTTATATTAGTAAGGTTTCACTCTAGTAATTATAAGAAAATTAATTTTGAAAGTGCTGTGGACAAGTCACAACACAGATATTATCTGTTGTATAATATTTGTTGTATACAGTACATAATTTAAAGAAAATCATTGATGCAGTAAGGTACTAACTACTGCTAAATTATAGATTTAACTTTCCAAATATACAAAAGCACATTTTTTTATGTTACTTAAGTTTTAAAAATAAACCACAGTTATCAATCAACTTTCACCAAAGTTAAATGTGTGCTTAAAGTAACTTTTGGTTTCAATTCCATAAACTTCAATAACATTTTATTGTTTAAGATAGAAATAATTTTTGCAGGAACTTTACAATTTTATTGTCAAATAGTTTTATTACATGTACTTAATTTGAAGAAAGTAGTTAAATGTTTATAGTTTTAAACTTTTTCACAGTAAACTAAACGTAAATTTTAATTTTCTTAAAAAAAATTTCTAAATAGTGCACAGTTTTTGTTTAGTTGTTATAAAGTTGAAAATTGTGTAACACAGTTTGTCAGTTTTGTATGTGTTTGGCACACCAAGTGGGATTTTTTGTTTCATTACAATTGTACCAGACAGTACTCCCTTTAGATGTAGGCCTACACCTGGGTAGCCCTGTATATGTGTGGAAGTGATACTCGTTGTTCCAGGCAACGGCCAGCGAGCTGGCCCAAGCAGTGGATCTCCTGCTGCAGCTCCAGGAACCAGCGATTGTGCTGTGCTCACAGTTCCTACAGCACTCTGAGGGCCAACTGGCGGAGCAGCTCACCCTCCTTCAGGACTCCAAGGACAAGGTGATAAACACGATGCTGTGCCTCTCGTCGTTGTACACGTCCATTTTCATTAGTTTGTGACATGCTGTAAGTCAAGGTAGGTATGCAGGGCGTAATTTATCGTCCGTAGCGAGGACATTACATATAGAACCATAGACTCACGTGGACAAAAAATAGGGAAGGAATTGGCCATGGCCTGTGGTTAGGCAGCATCTTAGAGTTATTTCAAAAAACTGTAAAGAAGGAAATAATCTGACCAGGAATTGAATCCAAGTCCTCCTGAGTGTTTATAGGTACCATTACACTATTTCACATCTGAAGATATTCTATGTAATATATTTTTGTGTGAAAAATAGTTTTCAGGAAACGGGTACAAATTTTCCAGTTAAGAATATAGTACGTAAACTTTTATGGAACTCATTACCCATTATATACAAATGTTCTGCACGTTAAGAAGTTTCGCAAAAAAAATTGACAATTTCAATTTTATACTAACTATGGCTGATTATTTCTATAGGTAGGTTATTAGGTATCATTTTATAGCTAGGGCATCTACGGGCTACAATTAAGTAATAAAATTATTACCGGCTGCTCTGAATGTTTCCTTACATTTACTAGGAAAAAATTCAAAAATTTCTCTCAGTTTGATAATATGTATTGTTAACTTAAATATAGTCTCTCTCATAAAAGAATTCCACTTTTTGACAGTTGTGTTGGCATGTTTTTAGAGTTGTTTCCATGAAATAAGCAGTTTTTTCCTCTGTCACAAGTGACTTTTGCACAAAAACTCTTGGCTGGGTCTCAAACAGTGCAATTTATCGAAATTAAAAGTAATTTCCTGCAGAATTTAGAACACACATGATAGCCTTCATAACTGTCAAAAATGGAATTCTTTCGTGAGACAGACTATGTGGTGGATTGTTTAATATTGTTTGAAAGTGTGAATGACTTCAGTGTAGTTTATGTTGTTCAGAGAGTAAAATTTAGACTCTGAGATGTGGTTTTGGAAAAATCGTGGATTATTTTTATTTTTCCTGACAAAAGACAGGAATAAATACCTATATACAAGTTAAAAAATTTTCGGCACATTAAATGAAACCTCTTCAATATTTTTGAGCCTAAAGGGGCCTAAACTATAAGTTTTTTTTAATACTGTAATAAGTTCCGTATTACCATATCTATGTATGTTTGTTGTAAACACCTCTGAACAAAATTGTTGTAACTACATGATGTAGAATACATATAAGAAAATGAACGTTTTATCATCAGTACAAAAGTGACCTAACGTAATATAAATTAACTATTTTTTTTCAAGCATTCAAATTAACATTACATTTCCAGATATCATCCATAATTAAGGAGAACTATAAAGGATTAATGATGTTTAACTGTACGCATATGAAATATTTTATCCATTGCTAACCGACATCCCTAAGACGGTACAAATGCAGCTGCAGCGACTCATTTACATGATATGTGTTGTTGTACAGGATATCATGGAGTTTGTGGACCAAGGTAGCTCTGGTTTTCTAAGTGACCTGTGTCTAATTGTGGCAACGTACAGCGACATGTTCATCAACCGCCCTCACGAAGGAGACTTAGAAGAAAGGTTAGAACATGCCTGCAAAGAATTTTTACTTACAATTAAAAGCATTTGTACGTGCATTGGAAGGGGGCAGTTTTGTCACAGTGCCAAGTTGAGTAACTGTGCATAAATTTTTGCATCGTTTTGATGACTAGCTTGATTTCTCAGTTTTTTCTTCATACGTTTTTCACTTGCACTCGTGAGTTATATATTTTTTAATCTGGCAGTTAAATGTTAGCTAATGATTATTCATATTAAGTGACATTCTAAAATCCATTTCTGAAAGAGGGAAACTTAACAAAATGTTATATTATTATTTTTACAAGTTTAAGCAAAAACTTAACTGTGGGCAATTCTCTGAGCTCTTTGGGATAGAGGTCTTATAATTAGAAATAAAAGAATTGAAATCAGTTATTGATTTACTAGCTCACAAAGCTTACAAAAATACATAAAACAACAATCAACTATAACTTTCACAATGCCCTTAATCATGCACACAATTACTACCATGCCACAGAAAGCACAAGCATATTTACCATTAATCAAAGACTACAAATCACAGTAAAAGTTCAGTCATATATCTAATCAGCAGTCTCTCAAATAGTGACAATGTACAACCTTAACAGTCCGCAGTGGTGATTGCTCGCCTTGTACTGTGCAGCACCCATAGTGCACCACTGTCTTCACTCTTGAGGTCTTTGGTTCGACTCCTGTCGCGCACCTCCTTCACTTGTCGACCCGTAGCAGAAGCCCTCTTGTCTCATGTGCCTGTAGCCTCACAGTAGACTCCGACGTCACCAAGACGTCTTTCTGACATCACCAAGATGACCTCACTAGCCTCTGTGCACAGGCTTAACACCTCCTCCGAGCAGGACCAAAAGCGAACTCTCGAAGCACTCCTTCTCTTAAATCACCAGGTAGACAGTCTCCTCAAGTAGCCAGTTACTTCCCTCCTAGACACAACACCGGGAGTGTTGTTCACCACAGCTCATCGCTTCTGTAGCACTCCAACACAACACCGCAAGTGTTGTTTGCCCTTCCTTCAGCCCGCTGGTGTCACACAGCCTCGACGCCGCCGACCACCGCCGCCGTGTTGCCATCCTCGAGATGCCACACCTTGTCAGCTCAGTCACGCAGACACAACACCTTAATTTTGTCTGTCCCTTGTGCAGGGCGCTGATGTTACTCAGCCTCGACACCGATCACCGCCGCTGTATTGCCATCCTTGAGATGCCACACCTCGTCAGCTCCACCGATGTTACATCAGCCTCGACGCCGTCGTGATACCGCCCCCAAAGTGCTGGCTCCTCTTCATCTCTGTGCCGCCGTCAGTGTCTCGTCTCGGCCTGTCACTTCTCACGACGCCCATCACCACCCCAGTGGCAACGCCACCCCTAAGGGCACTGCCTCACACTACTCTTGGTTCTCACTTCATACTCTCTGACTACAAACTCATACTCATCCTCTTCAGACTTCAGACTCACTACTAAGACTCTTCGAAACTCACTGCAAGACTAAGACTGACTCATATTGCGCAGTTCTGAGGCTTTTATACAGCACCTTTAGTGACGTCAATTGCTGATGCAACATGATGACCTGCAGGCAGAGCATGGTTCGTGTTTTCTCCCTGTCGTCAGAATGACGCGTCAGTGGAAAGGCGTTTCGTCAAAAAAGCGAACACGGTTCTGTTTGTTACCCGTCAAAGCATTTCAGATGAACGGCGCGATCGTCAATGTAATGACGCGGTATTTTAGCGTGTCATGAGCCGACAATGTGCGTGTTTAAAATAAATATCGATAGAAACAATGCCCTATTCACAGTTTTAAGTGGCAAAATATATTTTTAACTAATATAAAGCCTGCACACAGTATAAACAATACGTTTAGAGACAAATTTAAAGTTCAATTACTGTACACGTACCATAACCTATAACTTGACCATACAGCCATAACCTACATCATGCCCATACTGATAGCTAATACCTATATAAGTAATACAGTTTGAATTGAATATTTTTGAAGACGAAAACAAATTGTTTTAACTGATGTATATATAGGTAATTATTGGCGCTGTATTAGTGCACACGTGTGTTTTGTCTGTAATTTAAACGTGTTAGTATAACCAAACCGAATGAAAGTGATGTGCGGTAGAAAAAAAAATTCCGGTATTTTAATATTCATGGTTTGAATCTACAGTACAAAACACATAAGACAAAATCATTCTCTGCTGAAAATATCCTGAGAAACTAGTGTTTATACGCAATGTAGTAACTTTTAAAAACATTGCTACAGTTTGTATTGGCAATTAACCTACAACGTTGTACCTTACAGATATCGCAGGCGACTTAAAATTTTTGTAATTTTGAGCAGTACGTTATTCATGTTCATGCGTTTTTTCCTAGATTGGGAAACCAATTTTTAATTTATATCGTGTATAGGGTAAAGGAGACCACAAAATATAGGTATATTTTCCTCAAATGTAAGGAAAATTATTTTATTGACTGGAGAATAGTAATTATCGTCTTTTGTTATTTATTATAAATGCTCTGATAGAAAATAAATGTGTCACTGTAAATCATATGTATACTTCAGAATTATAAGCTACATATTGAAGTGTTAAAAATTATGTTGAACTTTATTTACCGTGTTATATTTTACATTGCTCGTATAAACATCCAAATGAAGATATAAAAAAACTATGGTCAAGTACTGATATTTCTATTATGACAGCAACACCACTACTACAGTGACGTTTACACTGACTCATGAAATTAATATCAACAGCAAAACCCACACAACTGCCACAGAATATTAGCACTTGACCACAGATTTTTCAAGTTCTGTTCACACGTGTAATAAATTAAGTGTCACTTGTGAATAAAAACACACGTTAATGTGTCACTTGTAAATAAAAGTACAGGTTAAGTGCAAATAACGTCATTCTCGTTACAGCTGTATAATATTTTTGTTCATAGAGGTTTTCTATTGGCTGAAACTTGAAAGCAGATTCTCCAACACACAAAAGTAACACGTCGCTACTGCAAATTTCGTACCAATCTTTGCACATGTTCATCTTTGGAACCGTCGTTCATGTGATGCAATAATTTTGACGGAAGCGTTATGACACGACGATCCATGCTCACATTTTTGCGCAGCCGTCATGACACTAGCGTCGTTCTACCGACACGTCGGAGTTACGACGGTTTCGAATAAAAGAACCATGCTTGACCTGCTGAGGTCTATAAATAGACATTACCTCCTCGTGCCTGTTGGTAGTCACGTATACGTATTGGCGTCATCTGGGAATCCGAATGACGTCTCTCTGGAGTTGCGACATAGTTGCGAAAACCCATGACATCACAGGTCGACTCAGGCTGTCCCCCTAGCATGATGTAACATGCGTGCTGCCAGGCCAACATGCTACATTATGTTAATTGGTTTTGATATGTTTGTACGTTAGATAGTGATCATAATTCAGAAAGTAAATTGTGATATTCAGTAGCGGCTATTGTATGTCACAATTTAATTGCCGGTGTATAAAATTAAAAAAAATCACATATTGCCCAAAACATAATAAATACTAGCGACCTGGGTAGCAATAGTTATCTATAGGCAAGAATTGGAGTCTACTGACACTTCCAATTCATAATCGTTCCTTATTTATTATTAATTATTATTTATTTATTTATTTGTATAGACAACATGGCACAAAAATTAATTTCTTTGGATCTGATCGCTACCAAACTTCACAGTATGATCCAATGGACTAATCTGAAGTTTGTGTGAAAATTTCATCAAAATCGCTCCTGTTGTTTGGGAGCCCATAGAGAACATATATACTGTACACACATTGATTTTTTACATGTATATTATACCAACATATTTGGTAAAATACAGTAAAACCTCATTTTTACACATCACCACATATTTCACCACCTTTTCGTCGTCTTGATTTCTGCTTTTACATTAGAAATTTCCCTCTTTTTTTATACTTTACTGCTCTTTATAACCAGTTCCCTTGAGAAATGTAAAATGGGGTTCCACTGTATTTGTTCCAGTGTAATTGTGGGTCTCTTACTCATAACAAACTCAGTTTTGCGTAAGTATTCAACATTCATGTTGAACAAAACTAGAATGGTGGCAATGGGATAATTTCCAAGCTTCGATGTTGCAAATATCTAAACAGTGTTATGATTTTGTTTACAAAACAAAGTCAGGTCACATGCTGTGCCAGTTGGTTGCCAGGTAAAGTGGTGGTAAATCACATAACATTAGGGAAGTCCAGATTTCAGTATTCCACGGTTTTCTTCCTCTACATTTCTGCCGTTTACCTTCTGCTGTGACATGCACTGGCACGCAGCTCGTCGGTTTGGTTTGTGTAATACGGTAACTTAAATTTTTTTTTATAGTAATTCTTTATTGATAATTTTTTTAAGTTAATTAAATGTGAGGATTTATTCTGCGGGATCCAACCTATTTAATTGGGGATGCTAGTCAAGAAATTAAAATTTATTTTTAAATAAAAATTTGAATTTAACTGCTAATGTTTTTGGAAGTATTCATTTTTACGGTTCAATTTCATTGGTATTATATAGTGTTTGGACTCATTTTAAAGAGAGTTAAATTTTTAGCATCGTTTCTAAATAACTTTTTTATTATTTTGCTTCACTTATGACTTTAAAAATTTCACTTCGAAGATGAGTTCGCCTCCTCCGGGATGTGATTCATCTGGCACGTCAAAGTTCAGGCTCGAGGAGGCTTATAGAGGGGCGTGCAGGCATGTAGCCTTGTCAGCAAGCTCGTTTGTAGCATCGTGGGTGGTAGTGCCATGTGCAACGGAGCACTGGCGTAGTATTGCGCCGCGGAACTATCTGCCCATTAAGCAGTGGAATGTGTCCCCAATGAACTAAAATGATGTATATTGTCTGTTTCTATTGAGGTAAAATGTAATTTATTTATATGAAGGGCACTGTTATGCCAAGATTTAATGACTTCAATGTTTAATTGTTGGTTTTCTTAGATTTATGGATCTTATTGTATACTCCGCCACTTTGGAGAGTAAGTCAGAGTATCCGCCCAGGATGATAACAGTCAGAGCATCATGGCGGTAGAGAGTGGAGGTTGGAGGCGCGTGGGCGAGCTTTGGAAAGGTGAAGTGAAGACTAGAGGGTGTATTCGTTAAGGGAAGGGCACTTATAAGCCCTTGGTTGTTGTTCTTTTTTTTTTTAATTTCCATTTTGGCTCATGTATACATGTATTTGTAGCCATTGTCTGAAGTAAGTATGATGCAGTGGATCGAGTTAGTGTGGTTAGTTTAACCCTCAGAGGTTTATGTATCAGTTTCCGTTTAAAAAAATGTAACCATAACAAAGAGCTTTGTGCACTTACTGAAACAGCTGACACACTATAATCAATATACAGTGAACCCTCGATAACTCGGACTAAAAGGAGGGAGAAGCTGTCCGAGTTACGATTTGTCCGTGTTATCGAGGGGTGTCCGGAGAGGTGGGGTAATCAGTCATTAATCACAAGAAATGCGAAGAAATTATTACGCTATTATTTCTACAAGCAAAAGAGGCTGCAATAAATACTGTTGTGTACGTAACTATCGTATCAAGTTACGGGAGGGCCACCATGCAGTGGGAAAATTAACGTAACGTGGAGGACTATAAAAGTGGGCAGTCAGATCTTTATTTATTTTTTATGCTGCTACTTCTGGCTGATCCTTCTGTTTTTTTTATCTCTCTGCTTGAAGCTGGCACCAGGCACCCTTCTAACACATAAAAGTTTTCGTCTGGCTGGCGACAGCCAATGTGCGTGCACGTGTGAGAGATAAGAAATGATCGTTGGAGATAAGCTAGGGAGGTTGCGAGTGGAAGTAGTCAAGGTCAACCGGTACAGTATCATGCAATACAAACGCCGCACGTGACCACACGCATCTCACAAAAGATGTTTACATTGAAAAATACCTTACGTCCGTATGTCACAGCGTAGGGGCAGCAGCCAACTGCTAGCCTGATAGTTACTCTACCCTCCTTCAAAGTTACAAAGGTATAAAAATAATTTTCCTAGTATACATGAATAAAAACGGTACTGTAATTAACAATCCTTCTGGGTCACTGAACATTATGTGAACATATTTTAACACTACTAGTTTTAAAATTTAATTTTATGTATGTAAATTGCATCATAGAACGCATAATTTACAGCTGTATTCTTACACAAATTGTCATATTATAAAGCGATAAAATTTTAATCATGTTCTACAGAGTTACCGTATTTACTCGCGTAATCGCCGCATATTTTTGACCAAATTTTAGGCCCAAAAAATGAGGTGCGGCCATTATAAGGGGTTTTCAAAAAATTACCTTCTAAATTTTTTTTTGGTGTAGAATATAACAAATGTACATTTTTTCTATATTTACTCGTTCATAACGTGAACATTTCTTCTAAAATAAAGAAAAAGATTTTGTTGGTGTATAGTAAAATGGAAAAATTAAGACTACAAAATCTTGTTAATCCATTCACGTGCGTCACTCATTGAAAATCGTTTAAAATTATCCCGCATAAGACGTTTAAATTTTACGGTCCATTACATGTACGCTATTATTTCCCGTGAAGTAGTTTATAAACAAATCTGATTCACTCTTAAAACGTTACAACTCTCCAGACGCTGTTAAGTTATCAACAGAGCATCATCAACAAGCGAGTGTGACTCATCGTGTCCGGCTTGGGCATGGATGTTGTGTTGTTCTTTCACCACCCACATCGGCTCTTGTAAACATTGTTGTTAAAGGGGCGTAAAACCTTCTCACCAATTTTTCTGTATCACAATGCAAAGCAATGATTTTTAATTTTTCTTTTTAATGTCCGGGACAATTTGTTTTGCAACCCTGAATTCATTGTACATACCAGAACAAAATAATTTTCCGTTTATGTGTCATTATAACCCGTAGTTACCGTCATTTCACAAGCACCACATTGAAATGTTTATTAACTACACACGTGCGTGCCTAGCTCGCAGGACGTAGAGGGAGGAAAGATAAAGAAGTGAGAGGTCGGCCTGCTGCGTTGCATCTTTACTCACGCGTCGCGCGCCTCGCTAGCAACATTTTACCTCACGGAACTTGCCAGATATTTACTGTGGGATTATTAAAGGCTTAGTAGCGATGGACGACTTCGTTATAAAGTTTAATATTAATACTGTTCTAAAATATAATGTGATGAATTTAAATCCAGCAGAAATGATTTTTTATGTATTTTAACAAAAAAATAATTAATTAAAAATTATTAAAATTTTTTAAAAATTCTGTCCGGGTTATCCGAAGTCCGGGACATCGAGGTCCGAGTTATCGAGGGTTCACTGCATTCAGAAGATAGAATTTGAGTTTTTTTTTTTTTTTAAATTCTTTGTTTTGTCAACATAGCTTGTTTTGGTTTGCTGTGGACCGCAATTGTTTAACACCATTTGCTTCATCACGAGAAATCTATAAACAATGCTGAGATTTAACTGTTTTCTTCTTAACATGAAAAAAAATAATGGATGCTATCCGAGCCCAATAAAATACAATATTTTAGAACAGTCTAGTCATCACCTAATGCATTTTACATTCAAGATTTAACGGTGCTGGTTTTTCTGGAGTTTTTATCGGACTAATTAATGGTAGCTGAAGACGGTGGAGGTTTCTAAGGATGCGACTGAAACTGTCTCGTTTACGTCTAGGCGGCTTGTTCTCTGTGTCTTTAGAATGACAACAAAGTTCTGAAAGTGTTGTGGGCTTTTCGGATGTTCTCTGAGGGGGGGGAATTACTCCCACAGGTATCTCACTGTTACTTGCAATGGCCTGTCGGCGCTTAGCTGGGGCTTCTGCCTTACGACCTTCTATCACTGCTCGTTCCTCAGGCGAGATATTAAGTATTTAAGCAATCTGAATCAGACATGAGTATTTAGAAATGAAACTATAAAATACATTTTGAACTGTATATTGTTATCCCTTAATACACTTTTACAATCACTGACTTTACACACTGGTTAAACATTCGGCTTTTCACATACACAAGTCTTTATACACTACTGGTTTACAATATTCACTTATACTCGACCGCGTGGTAATTTATGCACAGAGCCCCGGAACTTCTCACGGACTTGGCTGTACTTCCGCATCCGGCAGTCACAGACATGCGCCTCGTGGCGACTCGCGGTAGTGTGCCTTCCCTATTACTGTCAGCGTGGCTAGGGCGCGTCTCCTTCGAACTGCGCTTTCGGTACAAGAGTGGGTAGGACCAGGTTTCCGCTTCCTTCTCAAGAAGCAACCTGTATAGAGGATGGGTAGGCGGGTTTAGGCTTCTTTCTCAGGAAGCAACCTACGGAAGATAGGTAGTGGTGAAAAGGTAGGAAGGGCGGGTTTCCGCTTCCTTCTCAAGAAGCAACCCTTTCGAGGTTGGGGGGTGGTGCCTAGGCTTGCTCGGGGAGGAGGCCCGAGCCCTAGACTGACGATTTGGCTTGGCAAGCGCCCGCCTTATATACCCCTGAGGGAGACTTAAAGTCCCGTTAGTGGGTGGTGAAAATGGCCGCCGCTGGAGATGAGGCCGTCTGCTGGCTAGCAGGCGCACCACTCCAACACCCACAAATCTCCCACACTCTGCAAAAAAATATGTGACTCTATTTAAACATTCCCGTGGGTCCGTGAAAATGTCCGTGTTGCCAAAAAGAAACGAACAAAGCACTAAATAAATACACACAATTAATAATATTACGTTTACAATAATTATATACACACTTTCTCTCTTAAAAGTTTATAATTTGCCACCTGGCATTATTTGCATTGTGTCCATCTGTTTGTTTATATTGGTTGTGGCAGGCGTGAATATATACATACAAAAACGGTAAATATAAACATCTCTAAACCTTTAGTTTTATGTTTTACGGCAACATGGCTCACAATACTGGATTTAAATGACCCCTTGGGTGAAAATAAGGTAGGTCTAACTCTTACCGATTACTAATATTTCGGGGCCGAGCGTAAAATATATCTAAGCACCTTGCAGGGTGCGTCAAGGTTGGCAATAAAGGGCAGGCCGGCACGTCACACTACCAAGGCCTCGGAACTGTGTAAAGATTAAGAAAAAGACCCAATAAACTAAATATTTAAAAAAAAAAAAAACTGTAGTGAGTTGTTCTGCATAGATGCTGATACTGTACAGAATGTGAAATCTCAGTATAAATTACTTCAGTGTAAAGTACTTTTCATTATAAAGTACATTTGCTGGAACCTTTACAGAAAGTTTCCCATTAAATAACTGTTCAGTTTAAAGTATTTTCAGTATTAAGTGTAAGATTTCAAGTTCCCTTCATGTACTTTGCTATGAGATTTCACTGTAATTGTAATAGGTAATTATTGGCTTTCTTCAGTTAATAATATTCTGTGATTGTGTAGTACAGTTACATTTCCTATATACTGTAACAAGCAACCAGCTTCGTGTGTAATGCATATACAGTAGAATAGTGTTATAACATTTTTTAAGGAACCCAAAAATGTTCACTTTATAAATGGGAAAACATTATAAGACAATGGCGGGAAAGGCCGCTAGGCTACTAATTACAATTAAAACAGAAAGAATTGTGCACAAGTACTCACAGGATGGTACTCGCAGATAGAAACACACACACATAGGACGAACACATTTCTCCGCGGACACGCGGTCACAACGTTTTGTAGCTTCAATGGTCTAGCGGTTAACAACCTTAACTTCTATCGCAGCTTCGATGGTCTAGCGGTTAACAACTTTAACTTCTATCGCAGCTTCGATGGTCTAGCGGTTAACAACCTTAACTTCTAACCAAAGGACTACGAGTTTAAAACAACAAACATACAGTATAAGAGGGTAATTTCCTATTATTAAACCCTTTCAGGGACCAAATGAAGGTAGCGTTATATCCAGGAAAACATTATAAGTGGGAACACTATAAGAGGGTTGTACTGTAATACAAATTGCTTTCAATCACATCTTAATATTTTATTAAATTGGTTTCCAAGTTATGTTAATTTTCTAGACAAAATGTTAACAACTCATTGTACCTTAGATGTACTGAGAGATGTATTGCATTTTGAACAAAATAGCTGACTAATGATTTAAAACACTGTGGTGATGAGTGCATACATACAGTATTATAGTGCTAGCTGGGTTATTTCCTTTTTTCTTATGCAACAATTGGCATGTTTTATGAATAAAGTAAATGCAGAAGTTTTCATTTGGAATAAGCAGACTGACTACTGTATTATATATTTGACGTATAATAAATGTGTGTACATTTAAAACATTTAATTTAACAAATTGTTTTTGTTTATTTATTTGTAGTGTGTATGGACTGTGTTTATTTTAAAATTTTGTTGAAAGTCAACAAATGCAATAAAAATTTTCAGTGCCTTAGGAAAGAGGGAAATATTTTTCTGCATTTCATAACATTCCTGCATATAGGTTATGAAGATTTTTATTGGCTAATATGTCTGCTGCAAAGTGCATACATGATTGAATGAATGTGCGAGCAAAACAGGAAGTCAAACACAGGAGAACTCAGTAAAAGTGGAAACAGAAGCCCATAAGCAACTTTAAATATGTGCTCTAGTTTCATCATTCCTTCCCGTTAAACATTTAAAAAAATTATGGTTTTTACAGTTTCCTGCTTCAGTGTAGTTGTAGTCAAGAATTTTTTTGTTTTCATCATTAAAAGTAACGATTCATGAATGTCAGGTTTGTTTGGAAATCTTGATATGATCTAACTTTGAAGATAGAATGAATTACTATATCGGTAAGCAGTTTTCATTACCATCTCTGGATTCCTTAAATTATGATGATGAAGCACTGCAGTAATTGTAGAGCTTGCACATGTGCTAACAATGTCGTCTCATTCCGGCAGTGACGAGGCTGTGGCTGCAGCAGTGTCGCAGCTGAGCTCCTTCGTGTTGGCAAACATGGAGCGGTACTTTGAGCTGGTGCAGGCTCACATAGACAAGGAGCAGGAGGGAGGGGATACGGCCGTTCTAGTACGAGCACTGGACCGCTTCCACCGCCGCCTGCAGGCCATGAACACATTGTTCTCTGAAACAGACTTTGCCAGGTTTGTAGAGTGGTGTATTCTTTTCTTTGTTTGCACATGTGTGTATGTGTACACGTAAATGTGTTCATATGTATGTGTGCGTGTGCATGAACCAGGAGTTTTGTGTAAAACAATTTAATGTATACTAGGCCATTCATGGCTAAGTGAGCACTTATGGAGCCCTCGTTATTTTTTTTATTTCACCCAATTACTATAAACATACGAGTGTGTAACTACTCTTTTATTATTACTATTATTATTCTTTACGACACTGTCTTCAAAGGTGCTTACCTACTTTACTGTGTTAACTGCTTATAACTCTACTGTATACAGTACGTATTTGCTTTATTATTTGACAGCCTCGAAAAGAAAACAAAGCTTGTAACATCTATTAGGTATTAAAAGATAAAATTATTTTCATGAATGGTTTTTATTTGCACTGTTATTTCACGTACATAATATATATTTTCAACTTCTCTCTATTCATATTAGTGATAAAACAAAATTATTGGAGATAATGAATTTTTAATAAAATTGCAGATAATGTAGGCAACATGTAAATGTTAACCAACTTAATTGCATAAGAGCAAAAATGTAGGAGCAAATTACTTTGAGAAGAAAATTTCAGTAAACGTGTGCACTGTGAATTAGCCAGTGCACAAGATGTCTTAAGTATGTACTGTAATGTTTGTTTGGTGCTTTGGATTAGAAACAATTTTCAAGTGTCTGAATGTCTGCAAATTTATGATTTATAGAGTCATAAGTAGCTGAGGTGGATTCTGTACCCGTTGTTTCTCATGGGACTGACAAAAAATGTCTGTACATGAGGGATTTCAATGGGTGTGGTCTTAAAATGCTGTAAAATAAAGAAGTGGGCCCCAGAATGTGTTCCATGGATGCAGATATTTCAATCCATTAGATTTCAATGCATAGAGAATCCACTGTATATTTTCTGTTGTCATTAACTGCAAAGGCAACACCCTTTTCCTATTTTGGGAAGTAGTAAGGGTTTTTGGAGGTAATTGAGATGAGGACAGGAAGCTTATGTGATGCCGAGATTGTTGGTCACAGGACAGGCACAGAGGTGGTGCTGAGAGCAGGCCGTAAGCAGTGCCGCGGACACCTGCAGGTGCTCAAGTTGCACTTCGCAGACGCCCTGACAAGGGTGCGGCAGTCGCTAGCTGCACCTCGCCTGATGGGCCAGGAAGGGGACAGCTCAGGAGGCCTGCCGGAGCTACTCACCTCTCTCGTGCTGACGACTGTCGAGAAGGTCAAGGGTGTGCTGCAGGACCTGTTGGTGAGGTCACCTATCGCCTTAGGTTTCGTGCTTCTCTTGCTTTTTCGCTGCACTCGTATCTGTCTTAAAACACTAGTTAATTATCTGTACCATTTTTTTATCATCTGATATGGTTCTAAGTACCACTCTCAGTTTACTTGTTGGAAAAATGGTGTAGCATATGTACAATAGATTCCCTGCCCATCATTTTTCAGGGGATGGGCAGATTTTTTTTAATGCTCTGGAATTTTCACGGCTTGAGATACAGGTAAATCAAAAATGGGACAATACATATTACATTGATTCAGACTTTTGTAATGGCTCTCTAAGCAGGCTGATATATTTGATATCTATTTTATTGTTGCCGGATAGCCCTGTTGAGTTCCTAATTAATATAATCGGAGATTACATTAATCGTGGTTGAAAGCACAAGTCGTTTTATTTCAGTTCCTCAGGTCGGTTTATTCCTGTTTATAACAAAGGTTTTTTCACAAGATATAGCACTTGTACATTAGGCTTGCTAACAGATGAAGAATAATAAAACTGAGTGCTGACGCAAGTTAGCTTTTAGCCCGAGCTGATGTCCCGTGTGAGATGTTCCCCGAGTGTATTCAACACCAAAAGAGAAAACTGTCCAGCCTCACTTGATATCCGTTTCCGTTACCGCTAGAAGCAACAAGTGTCCTTATTATTCCATCCAACTAAACTGTTCCAAACTCGGCAGAGATGGCTGCACTTGCCTCGGCCCCGCAACAACCCCTTCCGAAATCACTATCTCGCCCTTTTCAACAACTAACTTAAATTTCGTGCCCTCTGGCACCACACTTTGCTACTCCGGCACGTCGCTATCAACAACCTTCAGCCAGAGCAAAACGCTCCTTCGTGCCAAACCACCCTTACAAATTACTCCGCTGTGCCCCGCGGCTAGTCATCTTTACATTGCTTTACAATTAAATACTGGCAATGCTAAGTTTAGTTAAAGACAGTTCCCTAGAGAGGTCCCAAAACAGTGATTACACTATATTTAGCTTTTTGACATTAGGTATTAGAGTAAATTCCTTGCGGATGAAGAAAAACAGTTCCTCCCACCCGGGTACTACTTGTTAGACGGCACAAGGCTCCAAAAATTCCAGAGTCACCGTTCGGCCAGTCATCACATTTGTGACCATATTTGGCGAGGCTCCCTTCAGCCCAGCCTTTGCTGGCACCAGTCTGTCGGCTACCCTAATGTCCATCACTTCCTCCCAGGCACAGCAATTTAAATAAACGCTAGTAACCTTTAACAGGTGCATAACACAAAAGAAAGTGAGTTAGATAATATTTAGGAAATTAGATTCTGCTTTGTTTGATACCAAATTTTATATGGCTCCTTTAAATTTAAGATGATGTTACAATAACAGTATACTTATAATAACAAAAGAAATAATGTTCAAAAATCTAAACTACTTGACAAACTCTTACTGAGACAAAATCCGACCACACGGTACTAACAAAAGAATAAAGTGTTGCAATACACTAGATGAACAGATTCATATGCAGTTTAAAACAAAATATTTAAATTCACATTTATCATCCTAATTTAAGCAAATCTCACTAAAACTAACAATAGACTAAGTCTGTTTAGCACACCACAATAGGCAGTGATGCAGGTACAGTAAAACCCGTTTAAGACGACACCGTTTTAAACGTTTTCCTGCTTAATAAATAATAATGGAAAGGAACGGAAAATTCCGTATGGTTTTAACCTATACTTCACCCTTTTAATACGTTTCCTTTTAAGTCGTTTTCCCGCCTAAGACGTCTGTAATATGCCCTATAAAAAGGTTTTCTTCTCATTTTAAGACGTTTTATATTCTCGTTAGCATTAGTTTTTTAAGTGGTAATGAGATATTTACTCTACATAACCTTTCACGTTAACACAACAAAACAAATGCCGCCATTTCGTAAGAAGCATTTGGCCTCGGGTTATTCCGTGCAGCCAGACAATACTGCTGTCGTTTCTCATTGAGGCAATCGACGCGTGGCCTCGGAAACTTCATTCAGCCAAAAGATGACGTCGCCATTGCTGTTTTTTCTACAGCATACGGCACATAGAGTACGCTATTACAAAAAGCGTAGGGCCTAGTGCACGAAGCGACGAGTCCGTGCAACAGTCTGTTATCTTATTGTGCTTTAACACACAGCTGTATATATCTGTGCTTTGAAAAACGGAAATACGGTTTTTCAGTTGCGTCCCACGTGTTAGTTAACCTGTTTGATCCGTTGTTTTATGATTTTGATCGTTATTATAATGTAACAGACGGAGTTTATACAGTATTGTTGGTTTGTTTATTTCGTGAGTTGGTGTAACGGTTGTTTATTTTTCTGCGGGACACAGGAAAAATGGACAGTTTAGAAAAGCCGGGCTGTCCTCAGTTGTGCTAACATGGATGGCACTGAGAAACTGCCCTTGCTTGTAGTAGGGACAATCCTGTAAATAGTAGTAACACGTGTTTCACAGCAGAACACTTTTTTTTTTTTTTTTTTTTTTTTCAGGGAACCCCTTTAAGAAGTTTTCCTGCTTAATAAGCTCAAAATGGGAAATTTTTTCAAAAACGTTTTAAGAGGGTTTTACTGTATACATATGTGGTGGCACTCTTCTCCTTCACACACATACCATGTGCTCGTTGTACCTATGCTGACCACGTGCTCGCACAAACGCGCCCTCTGATTCATCCGTCGTATATTGCTGGATTCGGTATGTCCTCGACTAGCTGAAAGTTCAGTGATAGAGTTACGAGCTCTTACCTCAGTGTCGTGGGTACGAGAAGAGAAGAGCAAAAATCACCAAATATAAACATTGTTAGATGCACCCTGGGATTACTATTACCAGTAAATGATGAAAGTACAATTTAGTAGCACGATGTTTATTGAATACTCAGATTCAATCTACGTAACACAGTTACAAA
>PNEQ01001021.1:0-65940 GCA_003012365.1 Medauroidea extradentata | reverse complement strand
CAAGATGGCATTCTCCCTTCATGAAACAATAACAAATGATTTTACATACGTGATTACACTTTCCTTAGCCCTGAATGCTCTCGCCTGTCACACATTACCCTCAAATTGTTAACGGAAATTACTTGTATTTATGGTGCAGCCCACCGCTCGTAAATTAATGGTTTTTTACACATTAATTACAATTGAAAATACATCCACTCTAATTGAAAGTGTCCTGCTGCACTTCTGCTGCGGTCTACACCAACATAGAGGTGTTGAGTCCCGGTTTTACGACTTACATATAACTCCCACGTCTTCTCTTAACTCTAACACACGGCGATCTCGACGCACTGTATTAGGCAAGCCAGGTTTCCCAAACACTAGGCGGCGCCCCCTCATTATAACTAGTGCCCCACGAAGCATCTCGGGATCACATTAGACATATGCTGACGCCGAAAAACGTGTATAAACGTATTTAAGAAGTTACGGAAGTTAAGTTTACGGTTACGTTACGTTTATGCCAACATGAAACCACAATTCTGCACAACAAACAAATTTAGAAAAAGGAAGGGATAGGGTGGGCAGGCCAAGTACCTTACACATATAATTTTAAAGAAACAAAATAATAGAGGCCATGAACCCATCCACCTTACACTTTGCAATGCATCTGGTTTCATTGCATTGAGTTTTCACTGTACATTTTTAAATGAAGTCCCAATAAATCACAGGCAGAAAGAAAACTAACAAATGTGAGTATTTTCTTACAGACATATCTGAGAACCCAACTCCTTGTTAGATGCGTGTGAAACTGTAACAGATATGATAATGTGAAGTAAAAATTGTTTCTCTAAGCAACTGTGCCAGTATTTTACTGTTTTACAACTCTTCTTTTGTTCATTTTAATAACATTTACGGGTACTTATACACTTCAGTGAGGCAATGGTGTGTATGTGCAACTAGAACAACATTTTCTTTCCATTTACATAATTTAACACATAACCAAGACCAGTAGCTGGTTTTTAGACATTGGTAGTGGCTGACAAATTTTCTTACTGTAATTTGTCTTTTATCCATTTTTTTTTCTTTTCCTGTTGGTCATTCTCCAAGTGGTATAAGGGCCGTGGTGACTAAATGGTCTTACCATTCACCTCCCACCAAGATAGTTGGTCTCCAGATTTTTGCACGTGGGAATCATGCCGGACGAAGCTGGTGGTTTGCAGGTTTTCTCGGGGATCTCCTGTTTCCCCCGCCTTTTCATTCCAGAACTGTTCCATGTTCACATAGTGTCACCCCTCACCAGCGCTAGTTACCTCAATGTTAAGTGCTGACCAAAATCTCTCACTCATCCCAAGTGGCAAAGTAATGATATGTATACGCAGTATGATTGCCTTTCAGGTAAGGCAGACAGTCAATTTCCTTATTGTCTCATTCTTATTGACTTTGCTATATAGGTGGGGTTGGTGTGTGGATTTTTTGCCATTGTATTGAAACACCAAATAGTCATTTCTAAAAATGCTTTATGAATGAAAATTTTACTCAAACAAATTTACGACTTACCTTAAATTGTACTTATTACAGATATTTTTACTGCAGTTTTCTTTCAAATGGCATTCATAACGTAGTGTTAATGAACTAAATTTTTTTTTTCAGCTTAAAATTATACACATGTAGTTTCTATGGTGTGTTAAGAAAAAGTACAGTTATTATTATTTTTAGCAAAGTTTTTCCTGAACATTACATTCAGTGATCACTAATTTGTGCAAAATATACCATGACTGTTAAGTGCTCTACTTGTGAAATGATTTCATTACAGTGTTAATGTTCATGTATAAACTTTATTTAAACAATTTATACCCAATATACTAGCATAAAAGGATGTTTTTGAATCTATTTGATACATTGTAAGTAATTTTAAAATTGTGACACCATTGCTCTGCTGGGTACGAATCTATTTCGTATATTCTAAAGTAGTCACAGTATTTGTCAAAGCATAAAGAATTTCTTGTAATTTTTGTGCCTGATTCTACTGCATATGAGTGTAGCAGAGACTGTATGAGATGTGAGGTAAGGGGTTTTGTGCTGCAGCTATTTGCGCAGCCAGACCTGACGTTTGGGTTGAAGCCGCACTTTCGAGAAAGGTTCTGCGTCGAGCACGTGCGAGAGGAGCTGGTGGTGGGGTTCCTACACCACCTGACGGCAACGGCACGCAGCTTCTGCAGCGCAGGAGACACTAAGGTGCCGCCCATCCTGCTGCTGCTGCTATCTAAAGTGTGCCTTGAGCTGCAGGCATCCAGCGTGCAGTACCTGGTGAGTGTCCCCTGGCTGACCATCCCCATCTCTTGATTAAACATTTATTGCCAGGAAATACAACTGTGTTGATCTGTCATGCAGCTGCAGCAGACGGACGAGTGGTTTGGCATAGAGGACCAGCGTGGGACCGGGATCCTGACCAGCGAGCAGGAGATCTGCGCGAGCATGCGAGCAGCGGCCCAGGAGCTTCTCAACTGCTACGTCAGAACACAAGGACTCAGTGTGTCACAGGTAAGGCAGCATAATATCCCTATCCTTGGCCCTATGTACGCATGACAGCATGTATTCTAACCTCATTTGCTATAATGAAATGTATTGACATGAATGCATGTTAATATTTTCGTAGGTGAACTGGGAATAATTTGGAATGTAGGAATTGTATAATAACGGATGTTGTGCACAAAAACGTATTAATATACACTAATTGTGTGATTGTTTGTTGTCACATTCTGCTGTTTGTGGATGAAGTTATGCTGTAATACTATCTATTGAAAAGGAAATTTTGAACTCCTTTTACGTACATCTCTCACATGTATTTACTCGCATAATGTTCGCAGTAATTCGATCATTTTTTTTACCAGAAAAATGGGGTGCGGAAATCATGAGGAAGTTTCAGAGAAAAAATTTCAGAGTATTCATTTGTCCGTATTTATTCATCTATAGTATGCCTTTTTAAACTATAGGCAAAGATTTCTGGTGTGTGCCGAAAACATGAGAAAATGACAAGATACGGTAATCTTGTTAAACCACGCACGTGCCATTTTACTAATTGCTGTAACTAAATCGTAAATGTACAGATTTATCCATATTTACTCGTCTATGGCTTGCCCTTTTATTAAAAAATAAAGGAAATGGATTCTGGGGTTCTGCTAGAAACATTAAAAAAGACAAGAGAATCTCGTAAATCCATTCACACGCAACACCCGTTAGTCCATTCGTGTGTTGAACATGTTGAGGAAGATAGGTGCGGATCTTATGTAATTTTTTTAAAAACTTGTTTAAGACTTATAAATAAGGGTTCGGGTATGACGCGAGGGCGAACATGATGTGAGTAAATACGGGGTAGGACTTTTACTGTATTATCAATTATGGTTGGACCATCTTTTAGCGAATGATTGTAAATTTGTAATACATACAAGCTTTTCAATGCGGAGTGCTTATTAAAACAAAGTACAGTAATCTTTTTTGTTTCTCGTGTAATCATAAAATTGTATAATTTTTATGCTTACTAGTTAAAAATATTTGTTTATGTGTATCACAATGCAATGTTAATGACATTTTAAATGCCAGTGTGTGTTGGAAAGTGATTACGGTATGAGGGTGAGGCATACATTGTGGTACACAGATGCTGCGCAAGTCGGTGGAGACACGAGACTGGCTGCACACTATTGAGCCACGCACTGTGAGAGCAGTGATGAAGCGTGTCGTGGAGGACATAGCAGCACTGGACGGCCAGGTGGGAGCCCTCTACGAGGAGGGACACCGCACTGAGCATAGTTCTGACTCTAGTCGACGCACTCACAGGTACAGCTCTACCTTAAAACCAAATTTCTTGTATGGGGTCGTACAGTTAATCACTTGGTTCACTTGTCATTTTTAACTTTAGAGTATGAAGAATTTTTGTTGTTGTCTGCCTTTGTCATTTAAAAAAATTTATTGATTGTAATTAGTTTTTTGTATTTCATTCAGTTTTAATAAATTTTGAATAAATAATTTAATTTTAATTTTACTTCAGAACCATTTTGCTTTACAGTACTGTACTCCTAACTACTGTATTTACTCGCATAATCGTCGCAGTAATTTTTACAAATTTTATGAAGAAGAAAGAAGAAAAATAAAAGTGAGGTGCAACCATTATGTGAGGAAAAATTAAAAAACCAAAATTTTTTGGAGTGAATTTTGTTACAAAATTGCTTGAAAATGCTAAATTTAAGAAGTTAATATCTAAGTACATGGTATACGTACCTAATATTTATTTACAATGCAGTTCAGACTGCATGTGTTTTAGAAATTCAATGTCTGAACTACGTAGATTCTGATGCATCAGATTCACTTTCCGGGTCGTCAACATCATCTTCGTCGCCACTGTCGTCGCTATTCTGGCGCCAGATCGTATCGTCCTCCATACCGTCTACCACACACAAGATACCTGTCTTCTTAAAACTCTCCACGATTGTCTTATCAGTGATGAGACCCCAACTTCGCATTATCCACTCGCAACTGTAACTTCTGGGAAAGGGATGTTATCCGTTGTAGTAAAAAATTTCACGTCACTTAAATCTTGTCGCCCGCCTACGACTGGCCTTGAACTGGGCGTGTGGTATGCCCCGCACGTTTACCAATTTTCGGATTATCCATGTGGTATTCTGTGTACTTAAAATTGTATAAAAAAATATTTTTTTTTGTAATATATCTTTTTGGGTCTCAAACATGTCAATTCTAGCTGGCAAGAATAGATTAACAAGAGTTCTACATTCTTATTTTTGTGTTTACACTGCACCTTACACATATTGTTTATTTATTTTGCTAAAAGGGTGTGATACAGAAGAGTAAATACAGTATTTGTTGGTAAAACTGTACTTCATTACAGTGTTTGAATGAATTATAAGTAAATAAAGTTTTTTTTTTGTATTGGCAAATTGGTATCTTTCGGATTATCCGTGTTTTCCAATTATCAGCGCGTTGCCTAACATTAATTATGGTAACACAGATAATTGTTTGTGTTTACTGTACTTAATATCTATTTATGATACTAATGTTCTTAAAAATTATTACCAGATAATAGTAGAATCTAGGTACTAACAAATCTATGGAAGAATTTCCATAGACCATTAAATGTTGCCAAATACACTAGAGAATTATACCATACATGGCACATTAGTACTAGTAGAAACCTGATTTAACAAAATGCCAAGGGACCCGAAAATGTTTACTCTAAATCAATGTTTTGTTAAATCCGACTTCATATTTTTTCACACCTCCCCCTTCCCTCTTCCACCAAAGTTAAATCTTCTGGCATGTTTCGTTGGAATTTAAGATAATTTTTAAAAAGTCTGTTGGCTGAAAACAATAACAAACACATTTATAGTCAACAGGTAAGCCACAGCTGCGAAAGAATAAAAATTGGCGAAAAAAACTTCCAGTGGAAAGCTTGGGAAGCGTCGCGCACATGGTGAGTGTGAGAAGTAATGACTGACACCACAGAGTTGTTAATCTTTCAGTTTCTTTCCCGCCTGCTCCTCCTACAAAATTCAGTAAATTCCCATGAAAAAAGGTAAAAAAAATTGCAATGGAAAGTGGATTAAAAGTTTGCGCGACAACTGTAAAATAATAATTAAACATGTGTGTGGCGGCCGTTGCGGCTTGTAGGCAGCCGCGCTTGTGAAAAAAGTCGTTGGTCTGCTTTTCTAAAATTACTTTGTACTCAGGCGTTTTTTGGAGGAACAAATTATTTACGTTTACGGTATTAATTCATTGTAAAAAGTCTGCATAAAAACAAATCTAATTACGTATTTTTTTAATAAATACCCTGGTTTTATCACGGGATTCGACAGAATATAATCACGCTGGACACCACTGCATTCTATCGGTAATAGAATTAATTAATAGAGCATGCTGCACTGTAACACATTCTAACAGACGCAAAGAATTAGTTCCTGTGCTGTCCACTGCTGCGCTGTGGAGGCTAGATACCTAGATGCCCGTTCACTCACCAGCAGCTGGGATGAGGATCTAGGCATGCGCTTGTTACGCAGCACAGCATCACTCGCTCGGTCGCACCCTCACATGCTTATCTCAAAGTCTCTTCCACTGCCAAAGTTTTCAAGTAATTTTAACTATTTTTTTTTTCTCAATGGGTGGGAAAGCTTCTCTACGGAGAAATAAGTATGGTATATAATGCGGCCAGTGCTAGTATTTTTGAGTACGGTAATTATTATTTTTTTTTTTTTGTAATTTTTTTATGGTTCCTAAAAATTTTTTTGTTAAATCGCTGTTTTCGTTATTCCCGAGTTCGTTAAATTCGGTCTCTACTGAAGATTGCACTAGGGTGTTGGTTGGATTTTTTGTTGTTGCCTAAATCATAGAACAAGGTGAAGGAGTGGTTTAAAATGGAAACTCTTTTTTAAGTTGAACTAGTGGTTTCTACCAATTACAGTACCTACATAAGCGCAGGAATGTACAATTATTCATGGCCACATAGAAAAACATAATAGAGTTGTAATATTGGTTAGTTCATTCTAATTACTTATTGTATTTTGTAATTGGTTCTACAATCATTTTTATCGACTCTAATTATCAGATGAACATTTTCTTTACGCAAGTATTGAAAACATTTCTGACTGATAATGAAATTTCTTGAAACCGAAATATTTTCTTAACAGTGAAATATGTGCATTCTTGTGTTTGGACTCAAACTTGTAATTTTGAGAGACTCATTCATGTTTATTATTTTAATGGCATGAGTTAACTAAACAAATGACAGTGTCTTGGGTTTTTTATTTTTGTAGTACAGTATTTGTATATTGGAAAGAAATTTAGTATACAACCCTTAGTTGAGTTATTACATTACATCATTAACGTTATAAAGAAAATCTGTAACCTGATACACTGCACTCAGATAAGTCATTAGAGTTAATCCTCTCCAGTCACGGATCTGTGAAATGTCTATCTCTAATAAGAATGATGAGTTTGGTTCCAGCCTTCAAACCACATTTACTGGTGTTTATCTACAAGTCGTAACTGCAGTACTAGTACACAAGCCTAAACAAACTATTTAGTGGTTAACCAATTAAATACCTAGAAGGTTGAGGTACTCACAGGCTAGTACTTTTTGATATGTGCATGTATATATATAGTAATTCAAACACTTCAGCGTCTTACATTGTAACTTCAAAAAAAAAAAAACTCATTTAACCTCTGAAGAGCTCAAAAAATAGTGACTGACTAATCTTCAGTAGTTTTTTTTTAATTAACAGGAATGTTTATGCTGGTGCTGCCCTTACACGAGCAGCACAGAATAAATAAGAGTAACAGAAGCGACAATACGTGATTTTATCGTAGTGCTCGTTTTCTCTTTTGATTGCCATGGCGTCAGATTTCGCAGAAGTTTGGTTACCCTGAAGTTTATTAGGCCTTACTTTATTGTCTGTGAGGAAATTTACACGTAAGTACCGTCACATTTACGATTTCTAAATATGTAAAGGATAAATTAGCAAGTTACTGTATTTTGTGAAGTATAAGAGATTGTATACACCAATGTCTCAAATTCTACATGCCTCTGTTTACTTTCCTGTACGCCCTGAGAGCTGGTACAGCAACAATGGTTAAAAATTACCATTATGTCGCTTCTAATAGAGTTAGTTATTATCTGATGTTGGGCCTTGAATCGTCATGTTTACTATATTTAAATATTTAGCTAATATAGAAACAATTTACAGTATATCAAGCACTACAAGTGGTTATATAAACAAATGTCTCTAATCCACATGGTATTGTTTATTTATAACTAGTCATGTATGCCCCGAGAGCTGGTACGATAATAACAATGAAAAAGCTTTCCTTGTCGCTTCTGTTAGCATTGTTTAGTCTGTGCCAGGGGGTTCAAAAACTAGCTGAGTTTTCAATTTTGTCGGTTTCATTTTCCCTAGCATTGACTAAATATTGCTTTTGTGTTACTGCACTGTTCGGAAATGCTCGTAGCTTATTTTTCTTTTAAATTTCATTCTCTACGCGTTGATAGGTACCATATATTATTGCACAATCGTCGCCATCGCATAATCATCGCATCTAATTTTTGAGATGACAGAAACGATAAAAATACTTTCATTGCATAAGCGTTGCACCACAATATTCTGTTTACGTTTCTGCATCAGAGATGTTAACTGTGCTCTAGAACGAAGTACGATACAATTAAAACAAAATGGTTGCTGCAAGAATCGATTATAGTTAGTACCAAAATATTCCGCTGGAATGAAAGTGGAACGTAGCATTACTAGTTCAACAGTTCGCCATCTTGTGTGTTTGCCTTGAGCGTGGACTTTCCCAACTGACATAGTATGTCTATGACAATGCAAAATAAATTGTGTATTCCAGTGGACTACACTGAGTGTGCGCTCAGTGCGCACCTGAAACTGAAAAAGTGCAGCTGTCACGTGATTGCCCGCAAAAAGTTTGTATTGTTTATGCCCTAACCACTAGAACACACCGCAATTTCAGTGCGAAACAAATGATTTTCAGCATCAAATTTTTCATACCCAGACATTATTAATAAGTGGAAATGCAGGTCCGCTACGTTATGCGAAGTTATTCTTTCGCTAGTTTCTCTTTTTTGGCCAAGAACTAAAAGTAGTTAAGTACTCACGAACCACTCATTGTTACTAACCTTATCGTCAATGTAATAACAAATATTATTAAGATAACAACTGTATTTTTGCTATTTATTGATCGTATTTTATAGTATTAAAATACCGGAGTGACAATTGATTGCAAAAATAACACAATAATAATAATTTACGTATTGTTTGCATGTCACAGGCCATCGCCATACTTGCACTCGGACAACCGCACTGTCTCTAAAGACAGCGCAATAAAACTTGCCGGCGAATGCAAGTCACCATTGAAACACGAAAAATTATTGCACTCTGCGAGTTCGGGTGGGGTCTGGAACACGCGGCACTCGCCCATTTCGCACATTCAGTCGAGTGCAGTCACTGGAATACGCTAAAAAATAAAGTTTGTAAACACTGCAACAGTAATAAACGATAGCGGACTCGCAGAAGCCGAAAACAAAAATTTCAAGAGAAACGGAACTTAGATAGTGATAAGTAATCGGTTTTCTAATAACCAAAAGTGTCTATTTACCGGTAAATACTGCTAATCACGAAATGTGTTCCCACCAAATGTGCGTATTTAATTATGAGCGAAACTAATCTAACCTCCAACATCTAGTAAGTTATAGAAATTTAGTCATTGTTTCAGAGTTCATCCAACAATAGTTCTGCCAAAACTATTGTTATGTACTTTAATATAAATAGGGTCAGTGATGAAAAATGGTGGTTTAAAAAAAATTTCTACCGCGGGAATTTTCCTTGAATACTAGTTGCACCTTCGATTTTTTGCATCCAATTTGGCAAAAAATTTGCTACGTATATGCGGTGAAATACTGTAACCATCAGATTCTGTAATACGATATCTTAAAAATTTTCAGGCAAAAATACAGCAAAAAAGTGTTGAAAAATATTTTGTTAAACATGTTTAGAGAGTAATTTGCAAATATGAAGGGAACATTGGATTATTTAACAAAAAATAGTTTTGTTGATACAATTATGTATGTGCATTCTGACTAGTTCATATACGTTGTGATTTCTCAGTGAAATTTTGATCTGGACACAAAGCAGCGTGTAGCAAATTTTAAAGATTCTATCAGTTAACAGTATCATTTGCTGCTTTCAGGGATTAAATTTAATTGTTAAGATTGTAGAAACCTAGGTAATTAAGTTGCTTTAAAACATTTGTAAAATACAAAGAAATTTATTTAATTTGATGGAGATTGGGGGTTGTTATATTTCATTAAGAAAATACTTTATTTGGAACTGTTTTGGATAATTCTCTGTCGAATTTACTAGGAGCGATGCTGCCATTGTATATGTGTTACTGTATGAAGTACCTGATATGCAGTTTTTTTTAAGGTGATATTAAAAATGCTAACGTGAACCACTAACAAATTAATGTGATCTTTGTTGTCATGAATCTCTTGTAATGCTGTGGGTGTGTTATGTCTAGCGTAAGTGCGTCGCGCCATGCCTACCGCTCTAACTGGTCCTCTTACACTCCGAACCAGCTCAACTCCAGCCTCGCCACCAACATTCAGAAGCTTTTCTCCGAGCGCATAGAGATATTCTCAGCTGTCGAGTTCTCCAAGGTCTCCATCCTTACTGGCATCATCAAGATCAGTCTTAAGGTGGGTGGCCATTTCACCTAATCTTTTTGGAACACTACAGTGGAACCTCTATTCATGGTTTTCAAGGGACTGACAGAAAAATTCAGTACAGTACATGCAGACATTCAATGGATGTGGTCATGAAATGCAGAAAAATTAAAAAATGGGACCACAGAATATGTTCCATAGTTGTGGATATTCAGTACATCTGGGTTAAATACAAAGAGGTTCCACTGTATGTATTGATAAGAAGGGGAAATGCAGATCTCATCATTAGATCTAAGTACTGAATTGCTGCATTCAATAAAGCCAACAGTTCACAACTGTTGTAGAACATTCATGGCAAGATGAGAACTTTTTTATGGTACTCTGAACAAGGGGTTACAATGATGTAATAGTCATCTCACACCACTTTGATAAGTTTGATTCCCATTGGGGTCAGTACTGATTTTTGCGTGTGATAAACGTGACAAATGTTGGCATTGGCCTTAGGGATCGTGGTTTGATCTTGCCTGGAGTTAATCGGGCCTCCGATGCATGGCAGATTCCTACATTCCTTACAGTAGATTGTCATCTTTTCAACTGGCATACAGTAGCAAACATCTTCAGTAAAGGTCAGTGAGTTTTTGTGCAGTTACGCCCACTAGCAAATAACTGATGTCTAAAGCCCAGTACACACTATTCATAATCCAGCTGTGAATTCTGTACCTAATTCAGTACAAGTAGCACTGTGACAGTGTGTACTGCAACTACCAGTACTCTGGTTCCAGACAGAATTTCATACTAACAGGGCTCACCACTTGCGTGAAAATTCGCGAACGACGTCTAAGCATGTGTTAACTGGGAGGAATGGGCGTGGCCTGTGTCCCGTGGAGGAATGGGCGTTGCCTGTGTCCCGTGTCCCGTGTGAGACTTGGAAGTGTGCGGAGTGGGGATGGCTGTGCGGAATAGAGGGAGAAGAATGAGCGCAAACAAAGGTGCGCAGTAGCATATGTCTTGTGTCTCTAACAGTGACAGGATGTGCACGCTGCTCCAATTTGCTATAAAAAAAGTGTGTCCCAACCTTAGATCGCAGTACAGGGCATATGGCGCACGCTGTTGCCAGATCGCAGTCGCGTAATGGAGTTCAGAAGATCTACTACATACTTCATGATTTTGAGTTTTTAAGTATATTTTTTATTTTTCCAATTGATATTACAATTTGTATAAAATTATTTTTTTAAATATGCTATTAATTACATTTTATATTAATTTAAAATAGGAAACAATTCACGCACTCCACTGTAATTAATTAACTACTTGATTTGTAATGGGCACTTCATAAAGAAATACTTTAATTGTTATCATATACGTACTTTTTAATCATAATACACTACTACTGACAAAACGGAAGATTTCTTCCATTTTAGTATCGTCTGTCAGAGGACAATAATTTGGTTGGGGTAATGTTGATAATGAAATTAATGATTCAAAACCAATGTCAGGTGGGAAATGAAAAATACGTCTGTTTTTTGTCACTTATTATCTGCTAAGAATACATTTAAAGTGGGAGAGAGGGATGTTATCAAACAAAATAATATAAATTAATGTTCTTTCGAGTTGTCAACTTCGGCATTATCACTCATTTCTACTACTTCTTTGATAATAATTTTTTAAGCCTAAACGAGAGCATATATCAAACAATCTGTTTTCTAGTATTGTTTAAATGTGTTTTACTATACATTATGTAGTTTTTCAATACTTAAACATAAAATTGAAGGTAATTACAATATTAAAGGAATTTTCGTCAGTCAAATAACTTACCGAAACCAGGTACATTTTTGTCATGAAAAAAATTTATACGTCATAGTAAAACCTGATAAACGAACTGGGGGAGAGTTTTATTTTAATATTTGCTCTAATTAAGGACTTTCAAAAATATTTATCATACAAGTACAGTACTAGATATGAAGGATCATGTCTTTAAATTTGATTATGGGAATTACAATTGTTGGTCTTTCCTTTATGGTTTAAATTTTTCATGTTAGTTTGATGCACTGTGTTGCTATTGTATCTTCCTATTAACGTTATTGTTTTGTTTGGAACATCCCATTTCTTCTAAAGCTTCCTTAATGTGTTAGTAGTAGGTACGTGAGAAAAACTGGATTAAGATCAACACAGTATTTCGCTCCCTTTCTCGTAACCTACACATATTGTGTCATTTATTGTTTTACCTTTTATACAAATAAATGTTAATAAAAAATAATACATGACAGTTTTGCTTCGAAATCAGACACCATGTGCAACGAATCGCTTGACATGAGACCATACAGTTTCAGTCCTGAACCAGATTAGGACACGGGACGAAGAAAACTGCTGACTAAAGGAAACCAGTATCTTATTTATTAACCTCTCCAGACTTAACCTCATAGTCCGCATAGATAGCGGAACCTTTTTTTCTCTTCCGACAACACTCCGAGCGACACTCAGCTGTCTAGTTTGTAGGGCAAGCGTGAGGGAGTGCATGACAATAATACGCCACACATTTCACATCTATAAATAAGAGAACGGCTAAAGATGAGGCCTTGGGGTTGCTTTTAAAAATAGATTTATCTCATTAAAAACAACTTCCTCGCTTTCTTACACTATCTAGCTTCAGTAACAAAAAAGTTTCTCACTGACCAACTTTTTGTTGATTCAGTTTGTTAGAAAACGCACATAACGTTAGAAAAAAATTTGTGTACAACAAACAAAAAATTTTTTAGCCTTCAGATTTCTTTTTTGGCATTCAGTTATATAAAATTACACACTACAAAAATCGGGATATGATTTTGCTTTTGATTAGTAAGTTATGATGTGATATGTTGAAGGATTCACGAAAACAGTAGGCTATGAAGTTCAAAATATTGTTTTTTAATTTTTGTAACCCCTTAAACTGGCGTAAGTGATACACCAAATATGTCACCTGATGCACATGTCGTTGCTGTACAAAATGCAAAAATTTTTAAATCAAAGTTACAATGTAAAAATTTTTGGATTTTTGGCAACAACGCGCGTCGAAATAAGGAGAGTACTAACAGCAGTTATCGTGCATTGGAAAGAGAGACATAATGTTCATAAAACCCTGTACTGCAATCTATGCATGAGACACTCTATAGCTAGAATACTAGGCTTGGGGTTAGGCAGGTGCGGCGAGTAAATTATAAATGTGTTCACTGAAAAAAACCATATCAAATGTACACACGAAGCATTCTCGCAGTGTTGCTGTAATTCTCATTTTTGGTAATGGGATTTCCATTGGTGGCGCCAGTTGTATGAAACACCAAAGTATGTCCACCACATTGATTTCATATAAATGAATTGATGCAAAAATTTTGAACTGTACGAAGTGGCTAATATAGAAAGGTTAAATATGGATGCTTACTTAAACTTCAAAAGTAGTAAGTTTGCCAATTACAACATTCACGGGCATGATTTTGAGCTTTGACAAATTACACATGCTGATGGAACTCCTGTATCATCACACTTTTTTTTTATTTATTACATAACAACCAAACTTAAAACAAAGTTAATATTTCGTAGAAGTTATACAAATATGGCAAATAGTTAATATTTTGAAAATAAGTAATTACAAATATTTGCACTGACCCTGTAACAAAACATTGAGAAATATGAGTCGTTAATTAAGAATATACAGTAGTACTATTTACTTCAATTTAATTCTCGACGTATTTTTTATGTCAATTAGTATTCGTTTCAGCGTGTTTTAGTTTCCGACAACTTTTTGTGTCGGTCAAAGGGCATCCTACCGAACCTCTAGATCCTCTTAAATGTTGGACTCTTGCCCAAAATGCATTGCATGTGATGTTATATAGACAGTAATCCTGTTCCACAAGAGGTTTTCAATGTCGAGAATGAGTGAACATCAAAAACAAAAATATTTTATGAGGGTTTTGTTTCCTTCTGCATTATTATTATAATTAATAGTTAACACACATTAAAGAAAATATCTAGCAACAATTTAAATGTACGATTTAAAGGAAATATAAGTTAATTTTTGAACTCTCGTAATACAGAAACCCAATACTGTATAAATAATAATACTTTAAATAAAAGTCTATTAGCACTCAATTATTGCAAGATGATAAAATTACTGCAGCAGTTCCCAACTTGTGCTCAGTGTGCACTTACGAAGGGCTCTGTGGCTACTCAATGAAAAAAATTAAAAACCAAGTGAATGTACTATGAAAGAAAGAAAATTAGAAATGACCTTATGACTGAGTATTTATTAGTCATACTTAATTTTGCTTATGTTTTAATGAACAAAGCTAGGTCTTCATGCTGCCAACAGCATGGAACCCTGTCAAAGAAGTTGTTTCTAAAATAGACACCACGAGTCTAAAAGGTTAGGAACTGCTTAGCTACATATTATGTTTTTTTAATGTACTTTGTTAAGTGAAAATTACTTTAATGTAATGGAAGTATGGTATATTTTGCTTATGTATATTTTTTATTGCATGTTTGTATGTACAGTATTCTAATAGGTATTTTTATTACTATTTGAACTGTGAATGATTAACCATATAATTATTCAGTGTTTTAACCTCACCTGGACAAACCTGTTTAAATTCTGTAATTTTAATTTTTTTAGTTAATTTTTTTATTTGAACTACTGTAACACACTCAATTATTTATTATTTTATTGGGTTCTTGGCTTCACGAATATGCATGCTTTGGAAACTGCATTCTCCATGCACCCAGGCCATTGACACCTCCCTAGACTGCAAGTCCAAAGTTGTACGAATTTATTTAATTCGCCCCTTTCTGATTTTGTCTCCCGCTAGCTGATGATGGATGTGGTAGAGCTTTCCCGAGAAGATTTGGGCCAGGGGAAAAAATACCTCCATCATAACTCTTAATTCACTTTGGGAGAGGCAAATTGTATAGGGCAATAGTTTGCCATATTGACAAGAGGCAGTTTTCTCGTTAACAATTAAATTAGTTTTGGAGTGAACCTCAAGCCATCGTCACTGCCAACATTTGTAAGATGCCTTTTTATACTTGTGAACTGTGCACGTAGATATGGCTTTATTCATGCCTGAAGTAGTTACGAGCCCTTAATTGCAAATGACCACACGAGTAGCTGCCTTAACACATTTATTTGTATCAAATTGTGAGATCTAAATTTTTAACTTAAATTTGTAATTTTCATATTTATCGTGGACCGCCATCTTATAATTTTCACTGTCACTGATTTTCTACAAAATTATTTGGATCGTAAATTCCCCAGTGGTATGAGACGTGGAACCATCACAAACTCTACTGAAATAAATAGATCTTTATAGCACGGTGCAAATAAGATCTTTTTTGACTACAAAAACCCTAATTTAAAAATGTTTGTATTAGCCGGAATTATATTACTGTGAGGAGGTAGCGGGGTATTTGCTTTAATTTAATGTTGGGGAACAAAGCCTAATTTATTTAATTATTTTTCTTAATGCTTACCTTCAAGATTATTAAAATTTCTGTAGTTAATTCTTTCAAGTATTTTTTTTCTGTTGTTTCACTTTTTGGCAATATGTACAGTATTTTATATGTCTTCTAGTCCATGGAACGTCTCAAACAGGATTGGTAAGATTTGGTATCGTTCAACCCCGTACTATGTCTAACACTATTTATACTCTATACACTATTCTGCTACACATCCAAGTCCACAGTTCTGCTACAACACACCATGCAATATTATTCCTATTAGACTTACATATAATAACTTAAATGTGCTAAGTAACAAAAGTTTTGTATTAACACAATAATTGTTCATTTAAAGTCGAAGTAACAGTCCTTGATTTCTCAATAACCTGGAAAGCTATAATTAATTTTTTGAAGTCAAAATATTGCCCAAACAAATGCATATGAGCACATTTTTAGATTTTGCAAAATTTGAAAATCAAGAGTGGGGGGAAGTCAGAAAATGTTTTTTTGTCAATCCTTGATTCCTCTTAAACCAGTTAAGATATTGAGGTTCTTTTTTCTTCAGAATGATGTTTATGTAAATATCTAAAAAAGTACTACTAGGATTTTTCAAAATTCCACTTCATAAGTAGTTCAAAAATTAAATGTTTCCAATTAATTACCCGTACATATTTCCTAAACCAGTTGAAATATCGAGATAATTTTTGTTTCAAAATTAAGCTTACGTAAATATTAAAAAGCAATTTCAGGATTTTTTTTTATTTGGCCTTGAAAGTCATTTAAAAAATAAACCGTGTTTCCAATTAATAACCTGTATCTTTTAAACCCGTTGTGATATAGAAATTACTTTTTGATAAGAACTTATTGACTATGAAACCTTGCAATTTGACACTGCTGTTGTGGAACATAGAACCGTACTAAGCAGCTTTGCGTCAGTTTTTTCCCTGCCTAATGTATTTGGCAATATGTGATATATTGTTGATTTAAAATCTCTAAAAAAATTTACCATGTTTTAACCTATTCAGAAATGGAATGGCTTGTCCTACGTCTACCAAATTAACTTACAAATAGATTTGAGCTATATGCTATAAATTGTTCCTACAATTTGCTTTGATTATAAGTGTCAAGCCAAATAAAATTATTAGCTTCACTGATTCTGACTTAATGTATTAGCACATACATTGTCGTAATGTACAGTATTTATATTTTAAGTCTTTATTGGACTGTTTTCAACTTAGTGCATTACTCTGACAATACTGATGCCTAAATTATAATTTTAGTATGTGTATGTGCCTGATGCTATTCCATATGACCTTCCTATATTTATCTTTTAATTTTAGTAAGGTCTTTAGATAAAGGAATAAAATTATTAACTATGAGCTTTTCTTGTTGCTGTTTTTTGTGTGAAGTATGGTGAAAGTTACTAAATAAAATTGTTTTTATTTGGCTTTGGTTACATTTAAAAATGTAATAAAATCATACTTCCCAGTATAGATGTATTTTATTCAAACATTATTCAATTAAGATTTGGTTATCCATAAAAACAGTATCGCAAACCTAAATTTGGTTGTATATGCAGCATTGTAGAATATGGAAATCTTACGGAATTTATGTCATTCCTTAAAAAAATTAATTAACAAATCAAGAGTGAATTTATTCTGTTTTACAAAATATTCTATTTTGTGTGTTAGTTTTTCCTCAAACCCCTGATGTTATTTAGAGTACCGGTTACCTGATTTTCTATCTAATGTAGTTTTTTGGGATTATTGTTATTGAGTATTAGGTACTTTTAAACTGATTTCTGTCATTTTACAGAATGTTCTAATTTCCAGAAAACTCTCTTACAATGTCTTAAGTGTTTTGTGTGTTTAATGCACAGTTGTTTCCTGCATTTATTCTACTAGTAGGTTTCACTTAGTTTATAATGTTGCAAGACCATCGTTGTAATATTCCCAGAGCCACGTGTTACTGTATAACTAACCTAAATACAACATGTCACATGTATTGTCATAGTAATGTATACTCAGTGTTGCCGATGTAGTACATTGGTGGACACAGCTGCTGTCATATTGGGTTCCACTGTTTGCCTACTTAGAGCCAGCGTTATTGGTGCAGAAGTTGGTATTTCTCCTTCCTGTTCTGTTCTGGGCAGAGCTGATCTGCTCATCTCCTAGCCCAGACCCCATAATTTCTCCTTACGTGAAGATTTTTGCCTGTGTAAAATAAATGTTACGTATGGTGTTATGTTGGGAAAGTTGATATATATTTTATTACAATAAGTAAAGTACATTATGAAATATTTGTTTGTGGTAAAGCGAGGTTTTTTGTAAACTGTCTGTTTAATATGTAATAATAATAATTTATTTATTTATTTTTTATTTATTTATTTAAGTGCCAACCAACAGATAAACCTTTAACAGGTGACACTGAAACATATACAAAAACAAAGAAAAAATTTAAAAGACACAAAACATTATTACATACACATACACATAAGAAGTACAATCATATACATATGCACACCCACATACAACTTCAAATAAATACATAGTTAATTGAACAGCACTACTGTTCATTAATATATTGTTTAAAGTGTCAAAGATAGTATAACTCAGCACTTTTATTTTAATAACTAATCAAAGAGTTTATGAAAAAAATTAAAAGAGAGTTTGAGCTAAAACAATATTGAATGGTAATTTTGTTTTTTCTAAATGGATCAGATTGCCCTAGTACCTCATTACAATTACTAATACTCCTTCTGGTTAAATCGCAAATTTTGTGATTTGTAACGAAAAGAGAAGGGGATCTCTGAGAGTATACGGAAGCTCTAACTCCAACTTTATTTAGAATTTCGGAGCTGTGATACTTGGCCAAAAAGCAGTTTGAAACGAAAACAGCATCAATAACTTTTCTCCGTGGTTTTAGAGTTTGAGTGTTGAGTATCCTAGAAGTTTGTTCATATTCGAAATCTTCCGATTTTTTCATAAGATATTTACTAAAGATGTACCTAAAAAGTTTTTTTTGTATCATTTCAATTCTGTTAGAGTCTGTATTAGTTATGGAATTCCAAATTACAGAACCGAATTCTAGTTTAGCTTGGACTAATGCATAGTAATGACATAATATAGAATCAAGGCCAGTGGAATTGCGTGTTAAATATTTTATGAAACCTAATGTTTTATTTGTTTCTGTCAAAATATTGTCAATATGATGATGAAAATATAATTTTGAATCTAATAGCACACCAAGATCACGTAAACAATGAGTTTTTTTAATAATTTTACTATTTATAATGTACTTGAATTCAATATTGTAAGTTTTACGAGAAAATGTAATTATTTGCTATTTATCCTCATTTAATTTCATACCATTCAATATACACCAGTTGGTAATAGCGTTTACGTCATTCTGTAGAATTATGCAGTCATTTATTGTACATATAGTACGGTAAATCTTTAAATCATCAGCATACGTAAGAGCCTTAGAATTTTGAAGAATAACAATTATATCATTAATAAATACATTAAATAACAAAGGTGATAATGTTCCACCCTGTGGTACTCCAGATGGAGCAGTAAATACTTGAGATAAGGTGTCCTCAATTCGTACAGTGAAAGTTCTATCAGTTAAGTAACTACGAATCCAATTAACATAATCAGTGCTTAAGCCAAAATTATATAATTTATGAACAATTAATGAGTGTTGACATGAATCAAAGGCTTTACTTAGATAAAAATACACCGCATCAACCTGCTTACGAGAAACTACATTGCTATATGTATAGTTTACAAAATCAAATAAATTAGTTGTGGTGGTTTTGCCTGGCATGAAGCCTTGTTGACTATCAGATATTTTATTTGATACATGAAATAGAATGTGTTTATGAATTATTTTTTCAAATATTTTAGAAAAACCACATAATAATGATATAGGCCTATAATTTGATACTAAGTGTTTATCACCCTTCTTAAAGATGGGAACTACATTTGCATGTTTCCAAGTTTTGGGCTATATCCAATTAGATAGACTTCTGTTAAAAATATGAGTTAAAATGGGTGCTAATATATCACTGCACCCCTTTATTATGAAATTTGGGATACCGTCTCCTTCGGTAGATTTTGTAGGTTTGAGTGTTTTTATAGCCTACAGAACAACATTTACAGTAATTTCAGGTGGTGTTAAACAATTTTCATAACTCTGAGTCAGATTATGAGGAGTTATATAACTATCTATCTTGTATACTTTAGCAAAGTTTTTACCAAAATGGTTTGCTATTATAATATTATCACTGAGGATTTCGTCATTGTCTTTTAAATTATAGACTTGTTTGTATCCATTTTTCATTATTTTTACATAATTCCAAAATTTAGATGGATTAGACTTAATTTTTTCATTAATATTTCTAAGCCATTCACTTTTATCAAGTTTTATACGTTCTTTGACATAGCGTCTGAACATAGAAAATTGTTCGTAACTATCAGGACTTTTATTTTTTCATATATTCTAAAATAGTGCTCTTTGCGTCTAAGTAGAAAAATTAAGTGATCAGAAAACCAATGGGGACAATTTGGTCTAGTTTTCACCTTTGTGGGAATACATTGCCATATTGCATTTGTTACAATTGTTGTTAATGATTCAACCATTTCGTTTATGTCAAACATGTTGTAAATATGGCTATAATCATAATTTTGTAACGTTAGGTACAAGGAGAGGTAATCACCTCCCCTGTAGTCTCTAAATTCTGATACTATATTACATTCAGGTGATTTGTGTACATTATGTTAAGCTGTGATGTCAAGTGCTGGATGCGCTAGATCTTCACTAACAAGAGGATCAAGTGCCTTTTCAATATTGGTGATGTTCGTGTTTGAAAAAGTAAGATCTCTAGAAGTTTGCTGTAAGATAGTGTGTTATTTAATTGCTCTAACCCAAGTGAATTAGTGAATTCCAGGAGGAACTGCCCTTTTATTTTATTGTAATAATGCACAATATTCTGTGTATGATTTAAATTCCTGTCTACACCAGGTACATTGAAGTCACCGGTAAGTATTATTGGGCTGGGATAATTTGATAGTTTGTTTCAAGATATGTGAAGTAACTGAAAATCAGACACAGATAAATAGGGTGTTATAAAAATGTTTCCTAACAGAATTTTTTCGTGTTGACTTCTTCCAATTTCAACCCATATTGCATCAACGTTTGGCATGTCAAACTCTTTTTTTTTGCCTAGCATAAGGGAACATCAATTTATTTACAGCTATGAGAACTCCTCCTCCTCTATTCATAGAAGAGGTGTTATAATTGCGATCATTTTGAAAAATGCAATATCTATCTGGAAAATATTGGGAGTTAATAAAATTATCATTAAGCCATGTTTCTGTGAGGCAAATTACATTAAAGTTAGTTGCTTATAAATTTTCCGAGAACTCATTTAACTTTGTACGTAGGGCCCTGACATTCTGATAGTAAAGATGCCACGCATCAGCTTTGTACATAATATCATTAAATTAGCTGGTTCCTCCACCCGTCTCAGCTTGTTGCCTGTCAGACATAGCTATTAAATTATCAGTTCGAGTTACGTCTGCGGGTGTTGTGTTTTCCTGACTTATCACTTTTGTTTGTTCAATGGTGGCTATAGTTTTTCCGTTTGCACGCACAAACAACTGCTCGTTTTTTAATCTTCCATAAAATGGACAAATTAAACAGCCAGAGGGCCAAAACACTGTATTGAAAATTCTATCATAGTCATCTTCAGCTACAGCAACGTAAGAAAGATGAGTATGAATCATACCTAGTTTTTAGTTTAACTACCTTCAGGCTTGTAACTTTCAATTCTTTATTTATGTACGACACAATGTCGTTTTCCTCGATATCTGGGTCAAAACGTGACACAAAAATGGATCGCATACGTGGCCTCATAGGTTTGGCCACAATTTTAATATTGACATTATTACGAACACCGAGTTGCACTTGTTTTTTTCCTTGGGGCTTCTGCTGAACTTTTTCAATGTCATTTGTTTTTTTTGCTCGTCCACGTACTGTAGTGAATCCCTTCGCGTCAGCTCCTGGCGATGTCTTAGCATTACGCTGATCTGGACTGCTGACTGTCATGTTAGTCGACCGCGTGTTGCTACCATATGGAACAGTTAAAGTAGTGCCTTGTGTCTGGTTATCTACATTATTTACATCAGAAGACGTGTTTTTGTTGCTGTTACTAGTGTGCATCAGTCCTTGGGCAGTTGCCTGACTAAATGTTTTTGTTGTTTGTGTTTTACTAAAATTTACTTGAGAGCAATGGCCACATGGACGTGTTTCTTCACGACCCAAGAATATACTTTCGCACATTGTTCGAAGCACTATGTTTTCTTCTTTGAGATCTCTTACCTGGACAGAGAGATCGTCAATTTTTTGGCATAAGACCGTGAACATAGTTTGAAACTCTGTATTTACTTTTCCATGTTGTTGGTCGGACATGTCTGTTGACCTACTTTCGTCAACGACCACGAGTTTAAACAATTTTTCTTTATCTTTGTTATGGCCTGCATCTGTTACTTGGATTTGCTTACTTATATTTTTGGTGATAAGCTGAACATGTTAGTGTCTTGACACGAGTCGCACTTATATTCTTCACTGTCCGTCAGTTCTAGTTGAGCTGCACACTGTACATGCCATCGCGCACCACAACTTCCAGTACACTTTATAAATTTTTGTTTTCCATAAAACGGCTTCCCGCACACTAAACAGATGTCCGAACTGGGGGGCATAAAAGTGCCTATATGATGAAGTACTTTTAATCTCTTCTAACAGATTACTTTTTACCAAAGAAATAATAATAATAATAATAATAATAATAATAATAATGATAGTAATAATAAAAATAATAATAGTAATAATAAAAATAATAATAGTAATAATAAAAATAATAATAGTAATAATAAAAATAATAATAGTAATAATAATAATAGTAATAATAAAAATAATAATAGTAATAATAATAATAGTAATAATAAAAATAATAATAGTAATAATAATTATAATAATCCAAAAATATATTTTAATATGCCATCAGATATTAACTTTTGAATCTGGTCCAATTAATACACTGTGTTTATTGCTTATGCTTCAGTGTTTATATTAAGTAGTGGGGGAAAGTTCAAAATTTATGGAAAGGGAAAAATAACCAGGACTTCAAAGTGTTAAATTTACCATAAAACTACAGTTTCTGTGGATAGTCAGCAGTTTACCATTATCTGACAAGTTAAATTGATGCACATAAATTAAAACCATTTGACAAATGTGTCAATGAGCCTCTAAACTGTGCCTTGGTTGTCGTATTGGAAAATGGCTGCCAAATGTCATACTTAAACCAATTTAAAGAACTTTTGTCTGAAATTATAATTCAACGGCAAATACAGTGAAACACCTTCAATCCAAAGTTGTCATCTTTACCTAAAGTGATACAGGGAATTCAATGTTGATTTGTATGCTTAATGAGAAATATTCATTAATGTTTATCAAAACACTAGTAATCCAAATAGTAATAACATAAGTAAAATTCTGAAGAAAACAGCGTAGGAATTTTTATTGGCTAGATTAATATCATGATTAAATTTAGAAAAAATCTTGAAATTACATTATACATTTTCATAAGAATCCAATTTAAGTTAAATTCAGAATGATAACCCATTGGTTTAAAAATGCATTACACACTTTCATAGTCTTGAAATGTTGATCTAGAAAAATTTGTTTATGGGTATTTATGTTATCATCATCCTAAAGCAGAAAACAACTACATACAGTATTTATTTTGATGGGTTTAATACTATATGTACGGAGGATGTATCTAAAATACATTCCATGTCGTTTCAGCCCTTGAGGAGTCAAATTTCGATAAACCCATGAATCTTAATGGGTGACACACCGAAGTGAAACCGTGATGATAACAAATTGATTTCAAGATGTATAGACAATTTGTTAAAGTAATTTTTTGGTCCTTTACATAATTTTTCATCCTTTAGGTGCAGAATTTAAAAATAAAGAAATAACTCTTTAGCATCATTCTTAAGCAAAAATCATATTGATGTGTGAATGTTCTAAGTGTTTGATATATGTTGATGAGTGATCAAAAACATATTTAATTTTTTTTAACCTCTTTGGAGTCGAATTTGTAAGAATTCTGGAATGGCATTTTGAATATTTACTTAAGTATAATCCTGAAGCAAATAATACTTTGATATCTCGACTTATTCGTCAGATATGGGAGAATAATCGAAAACACATTTCACTTCTTTCCACCCCTTAAAGAATTACATTTTGAGAACTCTTGAAATTCCATCTTAGAACTTTGTACAAGTATCCTATTAGTTTTTTTTTTATAAAATGTGCTGTATTATAAAATACATGTTGTATTTGTCACACACCAGTGCTCATACAAATATGTGGTGGAATAATGTAAATAGGCTGAAAATAAACGCTACATGGAACCTGGAAAAGTGTTCACCTTGCTGTGAAGAGCTTGTTTATATGATGCTCCTTGTTAATTTGCTATGCATCTTTATTGTGCTGTTATCATCAGTTTATTACTTTGTGAAGTTAGTAGCTTGCCAACGAGATTTGCACACTGTTCCTGCAGACATTCCTGGAGTGTGTGCGACTGCGCACATTCAGCAGGTACGGTCTCCAGCAAATACAAGTGGACACCCACTACCTGCAACTGTACCTCTGGAGGTTCGTAGAAGACGAGAAGTAAGTGCACAAGTATCATTCGTTTCTTAAGTCCAGCCTAAGGTTTATTTAAGTTATTGAAATCAGTTTTACCGTATACGTTCTTATCATTTTATTTTATTTTTGATCTACTGTCCGCAGTTTCCTACAAAGTAATATATTTATATATTCGTGAATGTTTGCTTAAGTTTTTTATCAACCTAAAGTTCTGGTTATTTATTTTTTTTTAATTTTAATTAGCAATTTGTGTTTCTATTGCTGTACAAATTAGGAATGTGCTATAGATATTTCTATGTTCTGGTTTTAAAGTATCTCGCTGTTTATGAAGGAACTAAGACCTACCAATCATATAGCTATTTGTTTCAATTTTATCTTGTAAAATGTAATTCTGTGGAACAGGCCTTTTTAACTGGCTGCCTCACATCACTGATAATCGTGCAATGAGCTACCATAAATTTTTTAAAATTAATAGTTTATGTATTTAATCATAAAATTATTTGTTTATCGACATTGTAATTTAGTGATTTATTTTTGTATTTATTTAAGAATTTATTTCTTTTTAGGAAACATTATTCTCAAAAACTAATTTTTAAGTGATAGACAAAGAGGTGGTAAATGGCAGCTAGACTACTAATTACTAAAACATGTAAAACTTTTGAAGGCCTAGTTAGTTTTTTGCTTTCAAATTAATTAAAAGTTTCCTTCCACATTTTGTGTGAACAAAGCAACCTAAGTGCGTAGATTGTACTGTGCTCAAAAATTAATGTCTAAAGGCCCTGTCACACTGTAAATTTTATCTCCAACTGTATTTTACAATAAAGTTGGAAGACAAATTTTTGACAAAATGTAGTCATCAAATATTTCCGTCAAGTAAAGTTGGCCGGTTACAATCAAATTTGTTTGAAGACATGTTTCACTGTCAAATTTAGTTGGACCTTGTAGCCTAGGTATATGTTTAGTTATGTTTTATAATAAATGTGAAGTTTTGGTACACATTTTTAATTAAATAGGATTGATTGTGTAATTGATGCTAAGTAAATTGATTAGCAGGAAAACTTGAAGAAGGAACGATAAATGTAATTTTTCTGCAATACTTTGAATAATAATATCTTCTATTTTTTATTTGTAGATTTATATATTTTAATCACAAATGCATGTACTCAGTATGTCTACATTAAAAATATTAGCATGATTTTTTTAAAAGTAAACAGCACTAACAACTCGTCAATTAATTATAATTACATTAGATTGCTTTGTCTTTTTCTCAGTAAAAAATATTTTCGATCCAACTCAACATGGTGCACAAATGAAGGTTATGATATTATTGTTTACAGAGAGAGTTATTGTGATTGGCTGAGCCATGTAACGTCCAAGAAATTTTTGAACCAGTCCAATTTGAAAATATTAGATGAAAACGAAAGTTATCCAACATTATTTTACCAACTTTATTTGAATTGATTGGAAGGAAAAATTTGACAGTGTGGTAGGGCCTTAAGGTCACAATAAATACTAATACTTTTTAATCATTTTAGACAAGATGGCCCTCTTTAAGTTCTCACTTTATCACAGATGACCTGTAGGCAACTTGCATCGTTCTACCTGAAGTTTGTTGGGCACAGATTTGATTCTCTTTTGCTTAAATAATATGAGAGAATGGATTGGGGGAGGAGAGGAATGGTTACCAACTTTTCTCCATTTTGGTACCCTGTAATAAGGGACAGCAATGACGTGTTGGGCTGACCACTAGTGTCCCTGCACAATCAGAGTAGGATTCCAGTGGTATTGCTCCTGACTTTACATGTGCGTAATGCGGTGGATGTTGCCAGTGAGATTTTCTCTAGGTAATCCCACTTAAACCTGTCCTTGCAATCTGTCACCTCTCCATATTCACGTATCATTGTAACAACCGCTCAAGACTTCTTAAGCGGTGACTATATCTCTTCACTCTACTACACCCCAAAATAAAGTGCCAGATTTTTGTGGATATGTATCAGCACTCAATGAAATCACACACACTATGTGTTCAAACTGTTTTACATGCCAAAGGTGGATCATTGACACATAAATTCGGTGGTTGCAATTCTCAGAGATGCAGAGTAACGTAGTATGTAACATCTACCATGATTATACTGCCATCTGACTTGCGTATCTAATCATGACTGGGTATGTGTGTAGTAAAACCCCGATTTTACAACTGTCCATGGTTCTCGTGAATATCGTCGTAAAATCGCTGTTGTCGTTGATTGTAAAATAACTGATTTTCATTTTACAATAATAATTATTTTTTTTTTACATCTGCATCCTTCTAATTGATTGTAAAAGCACAATCTTAGTATGGTTCTGCTGTGAGCTGACAAATATATTTTTAAAGAACCTTTGATACCAAATTTTTCACTTTTATTGTTTATTTAATTTTACATTTTCAAAATTTTGATGGTGTGTTAGAATATTGTAAGTTCGCTGCAGTCAATGGATCCTTGATGGTAAATTCGGGTTTTTTTTTACAGTATACAATAAAACCCCTTTGTAACAACCCCTTTTATAACAACCACCTCTATAACAATCCTTTCCTCACAAACCATGGGGTTTTAAAATAGGGGTTTTAGTTAGACCGCTTTATAAAGACCCTATTCTAGGGAACAGTGAGGGGTCTTTATAGTGAGGTTTTACTGTATTAGGACTAATGTTCTTGGGTTATGTTTAGCCTGGTTCACTTTCTGCTGGATGAGATCCTGGGAAGTGCAGTGCATCGCTGCTTGGACCCAGTCCTCATGGAGCCCAGCGTAGTAGAGATAATCTGTGAGCGTGGGTGAATCTTCCTACTTAACGTCCACAAAACATTCCTTGTAAAGTATTTGTTACATTTATTTAATAAATAATTGTTAAAAAATAATTGAGGTTGTTGTCATTCATTTCTTACATGTATGTACTGTATTTGGATATTTGTCTCGTTCCCTGATTCATACCCAATCACAGCATAGTTTCTAGATCAGAACAATAATTTAGGGTGGCACAAAAGTAACTTCACACCAGAGGAAAAAAAATGAAATTTTAATACCAGCGAAAGTTGCGATGAACAGAAATGCTTTGCTTGGAAATATGAAAAATTGAGTAAATATGTAACTTTTAAATTAATTAATATTTAAAATTTGCTTAGCATGAAGTTAACTTTTTCATCAGCCTATAATGTAACATCTGAAGTAATGTTTTCCAGGCTTTTGATTTCTCAGAAGCAAACCGAGCAATGATTTAAATGCTGGAGGATACTGGTGACTGTCCCACTCTTAGGAATCAATTTATTCCCTAATATCTTTACCTGATGGTATGAGGTGCACAAGTCATATGCTATTATTCGCTGTGAGGTTTTTATCTTTCTTGCAGCTTACTAAAGGTGGTAAGTACTCTTAGTGATGTATTGGTAAGTGTAAAAGAGCATTTTCTTGTAAATATACCTACTAAATGTGGCGAGAATGGCCCTTGTCTCATGTGACTTTGCCTTTCTTACGTTCCGCTAAATATGTAGTAGGCCTAGACAGTTACTTCTGGAGTTCATTATGGTAATTGCACTGGCATTTAAACTTCAATACCAAAAACAAGTCTACTGGACCTCACATTGGAAGAATGCATTGTTTGTATTGAAATCTTGAAAATTTTCGAAGCTGAGCCACATCACTATGACACAGCTCAACACAGGAAGTCAAGATTTAAATATCAAAAATGGCAGTGGAAGCCTGCAAATATCTTTAAGAAACCTCTACAGGAAGGAGACAGTCACACTACAACATGGCTCAACCTCGAAAGCCAATATTTCAATATAAATGTTGAAGAATTCATTAAACTATTAAAACTGTATAGTACAAATTTCACACAGGCTTTAAGATAATTTTTTTGCTGTACAATTACTCTAAAATGCTAATTTTGTGGGATGTTTTAAGGGTCAAAACAGTGGAGTTGCCAGACATTTTTCTCAGAAGAGAACTGGTAAAATCAAGTAAACTTATATTGTACAAACTATACCTTAAAATGTATTTGTTTTTAAACTTTCCAGACTTAAAAATAAGCAAATTAACAATTTACAAATTGTTTCCATTTGCGTTGGATGTTAAATGTTATAAGGATACTGCTGTAATAGAATTTTTATTACTTTTCAACACAGCTTAACGTGCTCTCGATAAAATAATAGGTACATGTAGCACCTTGTAATAGTAAACCATTCTATTCAGTGCACTAGGTGCAGGTATAGGTGGTTCGGGATAACGTGAGTACTCAAGAAAGCTTTGCTAAATTTCTATTTTCAGGCAATTCATATCTTTCAGCACGTAACTGCAAACGACTGGAAATTTCTTAACCCCTCTGGACACGTCACTTGATGTTTGTGCGTGTAAGATCAATTGTGCAGTCGTTAGGTACCTACATAGTTCGGTAAATAAGTTTATATAAAATACAATTATTTGTTGATTTTGTTTAAGTATTGCTGTATTTAAACAGGAAAATACACGGAACTATATTGCGTAATTTCACTGCCAACCATACAAGTTGTAAGCCAGTTAGAGTTAATGTTGAATTATATGCAGTAACAGCTAGTGATATTTTTTAAATGTTAAAATTTTAGTGCTCACTTTATTCTGAACTACTTATATAAGGGTGCAAGAACAGTAAACAGGTAAAGAGTTTGGCTGTAAGTTTTAGGGCCCGTGGTGGTAAGATATAGCCAGCAGGAGTTTTGCACAAGATGTTTTCAGTGACAGGACGTCTGCATTGACACACTTGCAGACGCTCTGGGAGCACAATGGGACATGTGGTTGAGTGTGTTCAAATGAAGTGTGCTGGAAAATAGTTGTATTGTCGTGTGTTGGCTCTTCTTGTCCGTGCAGTACACTTGTCGAGGCACGTAGCAGATACTGCTGTGTTCAGTAGGAGAAAAAAGTTTTGATGGTGTAATGTGTGAGACCCTTTCTTTTGCATGGCTTGAAAATTGTTGAATATCAGAGTATAGTTTACAGGGATATTGTTTCAAATAAAAGTAATTTTTGGTTTAATAATTTTTTTTACTAAAGAAATTGCAGTTAATGACAAATCTGCAGTCAAAAATTAAATTCATAGTCTTACATGTTCAAGTTTTACAAATTTAAGACCAGTATTGTTATTTTATAAAAGTACAGCATGTACATAAAATTATGATTATGAGTATAGAGATTCACTGATTAGGTGTTGGTCATGTAATGACCTTAACTAAATACTTTTGACAAATTTTCCATTAAATTTCTGGTTGATAAGCTTACAGATTTAACTTTCTTAAGTAGGCAGTGTTATGCTGCAGCATAGTGAAAGACCAAAAGGTGATTTTGTATGGTTAAGTTAAAATTCTGTGACTTAGTTTTATTTATACTGTATGAGGATATCAGTTTAATAGGGTTTTAAGATTTCTCTAGACACCTATATTATTTTGTTACGTATACACGTTGATGTGGTTTGTATCTTTTTTGCATTGTATTGGCTAGTTTATTCACTATTAATCATATGTTATGTAGAAATATTTAAATACATAAACACTGTTGTAAGTTTTAGTTTGCAACACCTTTGTACCAATGATTTAAATAATATTTAAATTGTAATTATACTTGAATAGTTGTGTGGAATATGTAAAAGTGCTGCCAATACAGTACCATTACATTTAATATTTAGGATTGCGTTATTTTTACTAGTTCTCACATGCTAATGAAAATATGTTAAATTTTTTTAAGTTTGTAGCGTTGTTTGGAGAGCTTGACGTAAGACTTGATAAAAGAAATTTACTGCTTGTGAGTGGGCTACTTGCTGGCACAAGGAAGTGACGTGTGGCAAGAAGAGGGGAGGGGGAAGAAAGAGAGATAGGAGGTGTGATGGGAGGGGCTGTAATGAAAGCTTTATGCAGACAGTGTGCGCAGGAGGCACGACACCTGTCCTCGAACACAGTGCTGGTGGGAGGGTTAGCAGGTGTAGAGATAACAGCTAGGAGCTGGTGACACACGGCTTAGCAGGGACATGTGGCACTGTGCGACCGACGACGACGGCTGGCACGCTGGCTGGCTACCTGGAGGCTCCTCCCCTCACCTCCGTCATCATGCATGGTAACACCACTTATGCTTTAGTTCAGGGCAACTGCCTGCCTCACTTTGATATCCGCTTAGCTTGCAACTATGACTGCTACAGAGGTTTATCAACTAGTCTTTATTATTCATACATATCAATTTTTAAGAATACCTCACCCTTGTGGGGAGATTTATAAGAAAAAATAGTTTATGTATTCCAAGAGACTTTTTGGGGGGCGGTTAGAAAAGTCATGATACTTAACAATTTTTATACACTTTATTGTGTTTGTGTTTGATAGTTATATTTGAAAATTTTTTATAATATATGTTAACTTACTGCTCATATATATTAGCCTTGAAGGGCAGGGGGCGAGGAGTGCCAATTTATGTTTTTTTTTTCTCTTTTTGCTAAAAATATATTTTTGGCAATGTACCCCTACGCTGCTTCCCACAAATGTTTAGGGGCAATATGCATGTATACTGCCAGTTTTAATTTGATTCCAGATAAATGTAAAAGAATAACTTGTAGAAAGGTTTATAAAATAGTATTTCAATCAAAAATTATTTTTGACCTTCTTTTTTACAGCTGAACTTTAATAAGTTTCTTATTGACAGAAATTTTTAACGTATAATTAGAATGGGTATTCTTTCTGAGACTTCCTTTAAGTAGGAAATTAGAATGTGTAAATGATACAAATATGTTTACGTTTTTTGATAAAAAATAATTGAACATACTTCGTTTCAGTTGTATGCCGATCCTCAAAGCTTTAAAGCAGATGGCATACCATAAACTGGGTGTATTTTATGTCAGCACAGGTAAGTTTGCACGACCAAAAATATTTGTTAGACATTCGGTGAAGTGGAACTAGGTTATCGTTATAGTTGGGAATCAAAAAAATTTTGAAAGCTCGGGTAACGATCAATAATTTTTCATCATCTGGCATAGAAAAATCATTTTAATATATGTATACTGTAGTTGCAAAGTTAATCCTACTGGTGCAACTTTTATCCATTTTACATTGTTGGAGTGTTAGTGTTATTAAGATGCAGAAATTATCTTCATTTTGTCAATATGTGCACCAGTTATCTGTCTCAAAGTATGGTTCAAGTTAGTGCTCATTTAGTTACGTACTTCAAATTATGAACAGCTCATGTAATTTAATGTTGACTATAGTATCTAATAATGTTATTTCAATCAAACATTTCAGTTGTTCTCGTGTGCTCCAGTCACTAAGCAAAAATAAATAACAGTGCACAATGAATACATTTATATTTTTCTTCTAGTACAAAAGTATTATGCTCTGTTAATAAAACTATAAGTTTTTTTTTACAATCTGTCCTTATATAATTGCTTGTACCCAGTTACACTGCACAGTATTTTATAAAGTTACCTGTCCATGATTTTAAGAAAGTTACCACACATTGGACAGTCTCGTAATGTTTGCTGAGTTATGGCTAATAATGAAGCTTCAGCATGCAAGACAGTGTTAGCCAAATTTATGAGTTTAATAAAAAAAGGTGTTCACATGGTGAGAGGTACTGTATTGTGAAGCTAGCATACCACTCCAACATACACACAGTAATATGCGACAACATAGTACAGTAAAATGAAGAATTTTTTTTTATTACATAAGTAGGTATTTCAATTCTGCTGACCATGACTGTTGATAACGTTTTTTTTTATAGTAAGGTCCCTTTTCCTCTATAACCTCTTTTAGTCCATAATTTAGCAAGACATATCAGACTTCATCATAAGGTTTGAGCAAACAATTTGAAAATATGGCTCTTGCTGAAATGACAAGTGCAAGGGTGTAATTTGGTTTGAGGGTTGGCTCAGTCTTCATTTATTGCAATAATGCCCGGGGGGGGGGGGGATTAAAAAAAGCTACAATAAAATATTATTTGCATTATTATTTGTCTACGCCTTGTACAGTATTGTCTGTATTGAAATAGCACTAATTTGCACCTTGAAACCTCAAAATCCAAATTTTCCCATGGGAGGACCCCTGGATCTCCTGCTTTTAAGGAGTGTGATCTGTGTTCATCTATAATATTCTCAGGTTAAACCCCCTTCCTCTCCTTACCATACACAAATCCTGTCAACATCACTGATAATGCCTATGTTAGAGTTAGATGAAAAAGAACAAGCCACGTAAAATTAAGGAATTATATAAAATTTGTCTTCTACAAAATGTGTTTATCATCATTCTTCAATATTTTATCTTTATGCCATGGGTTCCAATTTAAGTTGTGTTTGCAAGTATTGTTTTTAAAATTCTAAAAGGGAGCACACATTTTAAAACTGTCACATAGCTGTGTTAAAAATTATTTTTGCTGTGAAGTCTAATGTTTCAAAGCAATTTTGTCTAAGTACTTGTATTAATAAAATTTATTTAAGTCGATAACCAGCTTTGAAAAATTTAGGTGATATAGTAAAATGTTATTTTAGAAAATCTTTGTGATGGTTTTACAATAATTGCTGTCTTTTAAAATAAAATAAAAACTTATATTAAACAAATTGTGTAAACAGAGAGGGATTCATGCTTCTAGGATATATTGTTTTACATATTAGCATGTTTCTAATGCCACCGTAATCTTCTGCTTTCCTTGATAGTTTGCTAAACTAGATGAATGATGAATAATGTATTTTGTAAAAAATCACTAATTGAATATAGTAAATAATTTTCTGTAGTTTAAAACAATACAACTTTACAATTTTCTTTTTAATTTGTACCAGTTTGGGAGGGGGAAAAGGTTTACCCTTTATGGCTAGAGTCGTGTAGTGAGACAATTTGTCAATAATCATTGCTGAACTTTAGATATGGATGAAATTTGTTTCGATGGCTGTTTCTAAGAGTAGTAGGTACCAAGGTTGTAACCAGACTATCAAAACAAGGTATATGCATCAGGGTTGGCCTCACCTGTTGTTAGCTCACGTTTCGTGTTGCATAAAATTATGACAGTGAAGTGCCAATTCTTCAGCTCTATGGAGGAAGTCCATTCGTCAGGAATTAAATTTATTCTAATATTAAACTTTATTTTGGTTTCTATACAATTAGTCCTCCTTTGAATATGGTACACAATTTTCTTACACAAAATTCTAAATTTTTTAACCCTTTTGTCATTACATTAATGGTTTCAAGTTTCCTTGTTACATTCAGTACTTGTCACTATATAAAGTTGCATTGTTTCAGTAGTTAGTGGACTTTAATTAAATATAAATTTATTGTAATTTGCAAGGTATTGTTTTCATTGGCCTGATTGTACTGAATTGCCAATGTTTCAACTAAATTTGTTGTAATGCACTGTGTGAAATTAAATAGTTACGGTATTTCTAAGGGCTTAGTACAGGTCTGGTAGCGTGAATTATACTCAGGAAGGAAAAGAACCTTTTTGTTTGAAGCATTTGACAGGTTACACACTCATTACAGGCTGGTTCTGGACAACCCCAACAGACAATCAAGAGCAGTGATGTGAACAAGGTGGTTTGGCAATGAGGATTGACGAGAGGAGGGGTGGAGTAGCAGGGACTAAGGCCCCTTGAAGGTTATAAAATTAAAGAAATGTATTACATTTATTTATTATTTTGTCTCTGAGGATACAGTTCTTACAGCACTTAATCAAGTTTATCCTAAATTTTTTTTTTCTTTTTTTTTTTTTTTTTCTTTTTCAGTTCTGTATATCCATTTAGTTGACTAGTTGTCCGTCCCCCACTTTCCCCTCATGCAGTACTTATAGCGTGCCAGGTATTGTCAGCAGTACGATTTCAATTTTAAAAAAAGGTCATAAATGTTTACAGACCCATGAACATATAGATTGTTCTACATTGCATTTTGTTAGAATTGCAAAATGTAACACTGTATAAATTATTTCTTGATGGTCATAATTGCTTTTCAGATTGTCTGCCTGGAATTCTTTATAAACTTAAGTTTTCTCCATTGTAGTTTATTTATTTTATCCAGTTAAATAATCTTATATACAGTGTGTAAGGAAATTAATAGCCCAAACTCCGGGAGGTGATTCCTCACGAAAAATGAAGTAGACATTATATAGGACACTTTCAAGAAAAGTTATTATTAAGAGCGGAATAAGCCCTTTAAAACACAGTTTGAAAATCGTATTTTGTCAAAATTTAAAAAAATTGTTAGGAGTAAAATTACGATTCTTTGGGCGGTGTTAATTATTATTAAGATCTTAAACATTTAATAATTTCAGCCTTCTAACGTTCCAATTTCATGAAAATAATAGGGGTTCCTCCCTTACATCGCATATAATTACGTTGGCGTTACGTTTTGTGAACATTACATGTTGGCTTTTCGGGCAGTACACCGTGAGGAACAAAAAAGGTCCTCTTGTCGCAAATGCTTAGAAAGCATCGTTTACCAGAAAAACGGACACAACGGTTCTGTGCCTGGTATGAAGACAAAATGTGCTACATCCGCTAAGAAATGTATTTGTACCATGCTCTCAGGAAAATTCAACCCGTGATGCTACTGTTGAAGCTTGCCGCAAAACGTAGTTACGTAAGATTTTTTTTTAAAAAAAACCATGCCTATGCACCACTTGGATAATGTAGCAACAAATTTGGTTTAGCAAAACGTACAAAATATTATTATTTTGACGACATAAATCTACGAAATTCATAAACAAGAGAACATCCTTTAGTACATTCTGAAAGAATATCAGTATGCCATGTACGTATTTCGATAATAAATTAATAAAGAAATATCGTATGGGTGGTAGCTTATGTAACTTCATTTTGCAATAAGCTGAATCAATTGCATCACAGGTTGCATTTTCCTGAGAGCATGGTACAAATCCAATTCTAAGCGGATGTAGCACACTTTGCCTACATACCTGGCAAGGAGCAGTTGTATCCGTTTTTCCGGTAAACTGTGCTTTCTAAGCATTTGCGACAAGAGGACCTTTTTTTTTTTCCTCACAGTGTACTGCCCGAAAAGCCAACATGTAATGTTCACAAAACGTAACGCCAACGTAATTATATGCGATGTAAGGGAGGCAACCCCTATTATTTTCATGAAATTGGAGTGTTAGAAGTCTGAAATTATTAAACATTTAAGATCTCAATAATACTTAACACCGTCCAAAGAATCGTAATTTAACTCCTAATAATTTTTTATATTTTGACAAAATACGATTTTCAAACTCGATTTTCAAGGGCTTATTCCGCCCTTAATGATAACTTTTCTTGAAAGGGTCCTATACAATGTCTACTTCATTTTTCGTGAGGAATCACCTCCCGGAGTTTGGGCTATTAATTTCCTTACGCCCTGTATAACTTTTTCCTTTAGGTATTTACTTGAATTATTCTGAGGCAAGCATCACTTCAATGTGGTAACTTCTTAGTGAAATATTATGGGCTAGTTGAAAACATATTTTAAGCCTTTTCACACCTTTTGTGATAAAATTAAAAAAAAAAAAAGTTGAGAACACATTTTATACATTTGCGCGGTTATCCAATTGAAGTGAAAATTATGAAGTTAATGAGTTTGCTGAAAGATGTATATTGACGATCCATTTAAAAATAAAGCATTTTACTAATTCACTTACCTGAGAGGTTCAATTTGGAAAAACTCAGAAATTTATTTACAGGTATTTACGTAACTGTCATCCTGAAGTGAAAATCAACTGAACATCTTGACAGGTTCGAAACATATTTCACCTCTTGTAATCTCGTGAGGGGTCGAATTTACTAAAACCCTTTGATCACATTTTGGAGTATTGCATAGGTGTCCCATTGAAGTTAAAACACGATGAAGGGTTTGAGATATACTGACAAATCATTGAAAACACTATTCACCCATTTCACCACTTTACACCGTCTTATGTGTCAAGTTAAAAAAAAAAATTGGGGAAAGTACTTATCAGGTAAATAAATAAGCAACCTTCCTAAGCAAGCAAAAACCATGTCAACATCTATAAGTTCAGTGCATTCAATATGCATCAATTGTAAATTGAAAAATGCATTAAACCCTTTCATGTCAAATTCAGAAATCTCCTGCTAATATGAATTCGTATTTACATAAGCACTATCCTGAAAAAGGATCACTTTGATGTTTTGACTGGTTCAATTGATATGGAGGAACAATTTAAAACATGTTTCATGTCTTGTCACTAACAAAAGAATAAAATTTTGAAAATAATATGATTGCACCTTAAACACTTATAAAAATATCTAATTGAAGTGTAAATTATTATGGTAGCTTGTTAGGTTCGACCAATATAATCTATTAATGAATAAACACATTTATTTAATTTTAATCCTCTTAGGGGTCAAATTTTGAAACGTCCTGATATAAAAGTTTTTTTGTATTTATATAATCACTATATTGAAGCAAAATTCAATTATATATCTCAAACAATAGATACTGAAGATTAATTAAAATTGAATATCACATATTTTCCTCTCCTCATGAGTCAAATTAAAAAAAACTTGAATTGCATAAAATGCTTTTGTATGAATGTCCTATTGAAGTGAAAATCATGACGATAATCTGTCTGGTTCAAGCTGTATTGATGATGCACTGAAAACATATTTCACCTCTTTTCATCCTCTTAGGGGTGAATTAAAAAAAAAAAATACGTTCTTAGTTCATGATTACGATCTGAGGGAAACCCACACAAAAAATTCATGTTTCTAGGTCCTGCAGTTTGGGCTGTGGCTTCATATGACAGTCAGTCAGTGAACCAATTTATGTACAGAGAAAAAGGAAACAGAATAGTTTTAATCTTTCTATATAAAATAGAACACCAACTAACAAGACTGGCTGACATATCAAAGCACAACCCAAACAGTTTAACATAGAGACATGAAGTTTTAAATTGGCATGAACAAGCAGTAAGAAGGGATATTTCAAAATCTATACATGAGGGGTTGAAAAAGTGTGATACATGTTTTCAATAAATTGTTGATATTGCTCAAATGCAGTGGGCTAGTGTCATGATTGTCAATTCAATGAGACAGCAGTTTCTGGATTTGTCAAAATTTGACATGAAAGGGTTTTTTTTTCAGACTGGTGCAAATAACTCAAATATTTTTTAACCAAAAGTTTTGAAAAATGTGAGTCAATGTGCAATCACACGATGCACAATACTGTGGACTCGTTTTTAAAATAATGTACCATTCGCCAGCAAAAAAATAATTTCCTTCATTTTTGCTTATTTTCACGACGAAAAACGTGGTACTTTGGGTAATGAAATCTAAAAAACTGTTCAGTATAATTCTACAAAAAAATTCAGATACAAATTATAACATATAAGTGTCAAAACTGTGCAGCGAAATTTTGATATGAGTATTAGGTAGCAATAAAAAAAAAAATATTTTCGAAATCACTGCAAAACTCCGTAACAAGGCCTTAAATGCATATTGTATTAATCCTAGCTTTCTATATAACCCACTGAGGTAGGTACGTAAATGTGTTACACTTCAAAATGATGATCTCATGTATGTATGAAAATTGGTTCCAGGGATTTTTTGAAATTCAACCCTTAAGGTGTACAAAAAATATTTTTTTTTTGAAAAGTTACTATATCCAACATGCTATTTTAGGGATTTTCACTTAATTGTATACTTATACAAGTATCTCAAATGTGATCTCAAGATTTTTCTCTTACAGGTTCCTAAAGTGTTTAAAGGCATAACATTTTTCTTTCACTATGTGATGATTTTTCTGTAACCAGTAGTAATATTGAGGTGTTGTTTGCTGTAGAGTGATACATACTTAAATAACCTAAATTATATATAATTTTTTTTAATATTATAAACTAATTACCATGGGGAACATTTTGCAACCATTCTAGGCAAACAGTTAAAAAATAAGTACATAATTTGTACAGAGTTACATTTTGCATATTGCTGACATTACCTGATATAACTTACTACAAGTCAGTATAACACGAAGTTAAAGCCACAGATAGACAGCTAGTAACATATCTGTATGTAGTATTATTTTTTATCCAATTGGACCCCTATGAAAGCAAAATTTGCCCACACCACTGACCAAGAGGGTAAGGCAATTTGACTGTCAATTATAAAAAAAGAGCCAATGGCAAACTTGTTGATATTCTTGTAACTTACCGTAGCTTCACTGTCAGCACAGCTCTCAGTGAAAGTTTTTCACCCTTATACAGTAGGCCCATGGTAAGTTTATAATGTTTCAACATTTTGATATAAAAAATCATATAGCATTCATTGCTACTCTGAATTTTTTTACAGGGGAAAAATAAATAAGTCAACGTTGTGGGTATCGCCTGCTCTGATTGCAGGTGTGCAGAGCCTCAAATGTAATTTTATATTTGTACAACATTTCTGTTTTTTTTTTTTTTTTGTACAAATTGCATTGACGAAGATTTCATGTTGGAATGGCGGTTTCCATTATTCAACTGTGTTGCAAGTGTTAATTTTGTGAACGTGGAAACATGCACATTAATTTTTGAGCTGAGAAATTCAGTTACAGGACATTTATACATCTTAAGATATATTGCTGAAAATCTGATAGAGGCGTGACAAAAATGAAAATACTGCATACTAGTTCAGTACCTTGCATGTAGAGGCTTCAATGTAACTGACTCATGTCTCTGGATCACCCTTATTGCTCTGACGAACCTAAGTCTCGGACACTTAAAATGTCTCTATCTAGACAGCTCCCTTAGTAAGTTTATTTAAACATACAATTTTTTTTTTTGGAACTCTTTCTAGAATAATAAAAAAGACAATCCTATAAAACTTATTTTGATAACTTAGTAGGTAAGTTAGACTTAAATTTTGGACTAGAGTAAATTTCAGCGTCTTAACATATGGTCCGATAAATGCATCACTTTGGCAAAATTTTGGCTCAGAATTTTGGCAACAATTATTTTCCTGTAATCGCTTTAGACGGTTGCTAAAAAGAGGTCTTAACATAGCTCATGGCCTGTTTCTCTTCCAATTCATTTCCTCAAATGAAACCACTTCTAACAAGATGATATACCTACTGCAAAGTCCATGAAGCAATGCATTTTTACGACAGAAAGTTGTTATTGTTTCAGAAACCACATTTAATTCATTATTTTCTTGAAACAATTAATTAGCTTATTCAATACATGAATGATCTAAAAATGTTATATTTGTGGTGTAAGCTAGAGTGGGGAAGGAGGGAGGGGAAAGGTTAGTATTTCTGCATCCCTGATTGTGAGGCAAACATTTCACCACGGTGCCATCATGTTCAACCTACTCTTTACGGAGGAAAGAATAATAATCTACACTACTTGTGCAAGCATTTGTGAGTGTCTGGGCCAAAATCCAACTGTGTGCAATGTATTGCTTTGCTTTTAGATATTGTTACGAGTTATTGTTCAGGCCGCGGCCAAGTACTATCACAATGGAAGACTTGATCAATTAAATGAAATAATTTAATTATATTAACTAATTTTAAAAAATTGCATCAAAATTAACTACCTTCTTATAAAACTTGTTTTCCAACAATTCACCAGTCTATTAACTAATATTTACGTACTTAATATTCCAATCAACGTAATATTCCTACACAACATAAACAGTTAGCACGTGTACTCAAGTTCTTCAGTTACAGTGTCCTATTGCAGAACTCTCTCATTAATACCAGTAATAGCCCTGCACATGCCAATGCACTGTCCAAACACCCACCAACTATTCTGCCACTGTTCACGCTTCCTGCACTGCATCAATTCAATGTGTTGATCCCGCGCCACATTTTGCCGCTGCCACCTCTTTCACCGCCATCTCCTGCTCCAAGTTCACTTCCCTACACACATACAGGCTAAGCGCCAAGCAATCACTGCCCATTCTGCTGCTGAGAGCCCAGTAGTCTCCCTGCATTAGTGCCCTGATCATTCTCTCAGATCGGCGACTACCCAAACTATGGTCGTGCCCAGCAGAAGGAGGGGGTGGAGGGACAGCCCTCCCCCCTACCCAAAAAAAAGTATTAATTGGTGATTCCTTCTCTGCCCCACCAAAGAATGAAGTTATGGGTACACACTGTTTTTGTTGTATGGAAAATTTCTTTCATGTACTGGTTTACTATTAGAAAATGTGATAGGAAAGATTTTTCTTAATTTTTGTCAGCTTTCTATGCAATATTTTAGAGTTTTCGTTACATTCACATATACAATGGCATGATATATTTTTTGTGTGGTATTTCATTATTGTTCAATTTTAGAATGAGCAAGCCTTAAAAACAGTAAATTTTAATTTTGATGCAAAAGCTACGCAAAGTAAAATGTCTTATTCGACAGAAATATACCAGAGGTTGTATCTACGATTTTAGTAGAACACAGTTGAGTGTGGGACGGGGAAGGCGGGGGGGGGGGGGTGCATATCTCCCAGAAAACCCACACAGTCACTCTTATAACACATGCGAAAATTAGTGGCGTCTTCGCCAGGAATCAAGTGGATCAATATTTATTTAATATTGTCCTCGAGGTCTGTGAACCAATAGCAAGCCAATCTGCATGAAAATGCTTGTGCGCTACCTTGTCAGATGTACTACTTGTTACACGCAGTAGCAGAAATCGGTAAGTTAATAGCTGAGGATAGATTAACAGGACCGCCAAAATGAATTTCTGGTCCCAGAGCAGTGAGTGTTGTAAACCCGCTCTTGCATAACGCCATTTTACAGCAAGGAAATAGTACAATTTAATGTTGTTATGCAGAAAGAGACCAGTCCACGTTTGATTAAGTAGAATATGAAAAACTGTTACTAAAAAATTTTTATTTTTATTTTGTTAATATATTCTCATTTTCAAATATACTACCACGGTTTCACTTTGTTTGCTTAGCTATTGAGGTTTTAATGGATAATAATATAGTAGCTTAATTTTTGTCTGTATTTTTACGTTTGTGCCTTCTGCATACCATTATCTAGTTGTCTAATGGACCCTATTGTTGAGGGTTTAATTGTGACGGATACCGGGCAAATTTCGCATTATTATCCTACAGCATACTGAACTCTTACGGTGGCCGTCTGCCTGGCTTATAAACAGCGTTGCAGCGTGCTAGCAGAACTTATTTTTTATTCGAAACTTCTAAACCTGTTTCTAATGTATGCATTTACGAAAAGAATACTTCAAACGATGCCGGAATGGTAGTTTCAAAACATGACTGTTACAAAGATCATTTCGGAGCCCATCAAGATGGCTAAAACGGCTTTTTCAATACATAATATCTAAACAAATACTCACGGGATTTGTGTGAAACAACGACAGAAAGGTGTATCGGACTTTGCTTAAAACTTTCCACCAGTAAAAAGATGGTGTAATCACTTATGTAAATATATTCAATGCTGAAAGTGTCAACCAGGCGAGTGATCTACGGTAACACTGCACGCTGTTTCAGTGTCTTGCAGTAGAGGTGATACCGCACCGCCTGAGCCGGTCAACATCGCCCTTGGCGCCGTGCCTCACACAAACACACGACGCTGTCCTGTGTATACTCAAGCCCCGACCATTTGTCCATCAGCTGCAACTCACTGGAACAGCAGACAATGAACGAATATACGGGACTTGAAAATGCACAGGAGTGTCGATTCTATGATAAAGGTCATTGAATTCGCGGATTCTTCCTCGCCCTATTTTTATGTTACTGTATACTCATCTGTAGAAGTACGTCAATTTCGCGGATTCATCTGGCAGCGGCCTAGACTTGTCAGTCCTATACACCCACTGACCACAATCGATTATCTATTGGCTTATAACCGTACAATCAGGTACCTAGCTAGCGATAGCACTTCGCATTATTTCCTTACTTATTACGGGCTTGCAGTATACAAACGCGTTTCGTAACAGCCGCCAGCAAGTCACAGACATGACAATGAAGTATACATAATTGGCGTTCAACCTGACCTGGATTGTATCTGCGAAATTTACGTACCTCTAGTCATCTGACATTTGCTCTTGGCTGACAAACTGTCGGCGGAGCGCCTGAAGTCTTTTTTCAACCAATGATACAAGGCCAACAGTAAAATACAGACTATCCTTAAGTGTGGACACACTAAGATACGAAGTCTCGGAGCCAATAACATTACGGAATGTGTTCGGGTGAGCATATGGCGGTGGATTCTAGCATGTCGCCAATATTAACGTGATATTTGCCGGTCTCTTCAAACACCGTAAATTAATCAGAATCAGTCATTTGAGAAACAACATTAAGTCAATTACCGAAATTAGTTTTGATTGTTATAATTTGGTATAGTGGTCAGGCCCCAGGGTTTAGGTGCCTGGTGCCATGGACATATTAAAAATAATTGCCCCCCTCCCCGTAAAAGTCATACAAAAGTTTTGAAAAATTTGCTGTTGTGCATTGTTCCTCTTTAAAATGCTGGTGCATTAAGTTACAAATTACAAATGGGCGTAATTTGTCAATTTTTATTTGAAGTAAATAAAATTCTTCTTTCGAGTTGCGCCCCTTCCGGATTGCCGCCCTGGGCAATTGCCTAGTCTACCCAGTTATAACATGGGATCTGATAGTTGTAAATACACGTATTACTGGAACCACATTAAGGGTAATTTGCGAGTGTAGCCAAGCACTGAACTATTAGTTCATTTGTGAAAACACCATATTTCAATTATTATTCTGTACAAAATTATATCACCCGCAAATACTTTTGGAAGAAAATTGACATGATGTTTCTCAAATGATTCATTCAAGCACAATATATTTATTATTATTTTTTATTTTTTTTATAAATATATATTACGGGTCGGATCGGTCCCCTAAGCATTGCAGAGCAGAACCACCCCTCCCCCTCATGCTGACTACACAAAGGACTGTGGAGTCCAGCAGGCAGGCCATTGCACCTGCGAAAGTTCCAGTTCTCTCCAGGGTTGCCACAACATAGCAGTGATGACTGTGGACCTCCTGAGAGGAGACGCCACATGAAGAAGAAGACATTACCTTTGTGACAGGAAAGACAAACTTGGCCTCCACGTCGTCTATCTACAGTGTCAACATGAATATACTGCTAACAGTCCACACAGTTGGTGAACAGTAAACACTGCCTAGAACTGACAACGCGGTCCATAGACAACCACGCGGCACACTTCCACACACAATGCAGACGCTGAACAATGCTAACCGCCATAAGACACATCATCAGTATTCGTCGCGTGCCGACAAATGTGTTTACTTGCGCGACGATAGTTTGAAAACGTCGCGCCCACGAAAACGAGCTGTATTCTTAGAGCATGAATGTGAAAGTAACATCTTCCCTGCCGACTACTGTAAGCAACTGATCACACGCGTGGTTGAAGTTCTTATGACTGAGCGAAGGGGCGCAGAGGAACGTACCGAACTAGACTCGCTTTCCTATAGCATCCGGGTTCGATTGTCTACTCCGGCCATTCTGATTTCGGTTTTATATGGCTACCCGAAATCACTCCAGGCGAATTCTGGCTTAGTTTCTTGGGGCCCGCCTCGTTGCCATAAAATCACACTGCAGCGTGTTTGAAGAAAAAGTTTTACACCGAAACTAATACACGTGTGTTCACGCCGTTCCTCTACGAAAAGAACACACACTTCAGACGACGGCCATTAAGTACTTTCAAGACAACACACGTATCTGCCCTTCAAATGCGTTGCAGCGAGTTACGGCTATTCTCTTTTTGACGAACCTATTTAACGCACATTATATCTGCATATCTACGAAAAGAACACACACATCAAACTATGTCGCTATAGTTTTAAATATTCGGCACGTTTATTAGAAACATCATTTTCTGGCCCCTCAGAACGGCCAAAAAATGGCCTTTACAGACTGCCGTATGTGGAAAATTAACAATCGGATTCAAAAACATAACTATAGAACCAAGCCTTAGACATTCAACTACGCTGCCCATAAATAAAACAATGTGGTCACCGCTTAAAGTCCCATAGGAAAATGACAATAGTAAAGCACTGCACGCCAGCTGAGTGGCTTGCACGGAGAGGCGATAATGCATTACATACGTCGGTTAGTGGCAGTCTTACCGCTCCTGCCTCACACACACAAACACAGTCTATCTAGGAAGGACCCTTAAGTCGGCGTGGTACATAATTCCACACTGAAAGCATTAATACATAACTGTAGGTTTCTCGAAGTCAATTTGCGAAAATTAGACAACAGCAATCCTAGACAATAGTTTTAACCAACGTTTTAAACAAAATTGTTTCCAGTGTTACGAACTTCTGAGGTACAATCTCTGACGCCGGAACCTCGCGCAACGAATTAGTAATTCTGGATAAATATTTACTCATATAGTTGGCAAATACCATTATCTAGGATTGTCATTGAATATGTTATCCATATTGGTTTCGAAAATAGCGTAGAAATCAATTGATGTTGTCAGCGTTTATTTATCTATCAGGAGCGTCCCTCATAGCAGAAACCTGAGCAAGCTGCAGACGGACGTACACTTTGAACAAGAGCTGGGCGTCATTTCAGGGTTTTCTAGGGGGGGGGGGGCAAGATTTTGTTTTCCGGTGACAGTAACCTTGTTGCATCTTTTTTATTAATTAAGCATGTATAAATTAGATACTTTAATAATAAAACTTCAGTTTTATATGCTTGAGTTAGCATAGGAGGGAATTTGTCTCCCCTCCCCCTTGTGGCCCCAAATGACGCCCCTGGTGTGTTCTCGTCTGAGAAGGTACACTGAAGGGAGTATCTGTGAGTGTATAAGAGAAGAAGACAGAAAATACAGAGAAAAAAAACTCTTCACTTTTAGTCGGTTTTGTCACAAAAAAATACTAAAAGGTTTTAACATATATGTAATTATTCACAAAGGTTATTGTGGGTAAATGACTTGTTTAATTGATGAATATATATTACAAACAAATTGAGCTATTACAATATTTTGCTGAAATCTCAATTTTTTTACTAATCGTATTGGTATTTCAGTATCAAAACTTCGACTTTTGTAACAAAGACACGCCTTCTGCCTTTGCTTCAAAAAAGTTTTACTTTCATAGGTAAGTAAATCTTTGCGAAATAAGCATAAACAAATCATCCTGAAACGGTGCTTATTTATTAACTAGGGACACTCCTTAAGAACTCCTAAATGGTGTACGGGCGATTCAGGAATGAGTGTTGGGTGCATCACAGTTTTCACGCGTTAGTCACTGAACAGGCACGTTGTTGACACGTCTTTAAGGGGCTTTCAGTGGAGACCCTAACATTAGATAATCGTAAAATATATTTAAACATTTGAAGTCAGCATAGTCTCTAATAAACTGTAGTATTACCGGATGATGCAATTTGTGACACGTTTAAACAGTTTTGGAAAAATGTTACGTTCTGTGATATGGTTTGCTGTTACAATTTTTGCTAACTCTGACAACTATAGGTATTATTGCATTAATTATTTTTTTACTCCACTGTACGCATGGTCTAAATGCCAGATCTTTACTGTCAATAAATAGAAACCTGGAATATTCGCGAGTTTGGTGAACTGTTAACTACCCTCCAAGAACATTTGTTTAGTGAAGCATATAATTGTCTGCTCGCTGACACAGCTATACCACATACACTGTAAAAATAATTTCTAAACTGTATAGGAAGTTTTTAACCTATACAAAATATAAGGCACTTAGCATACTTCAGGTTGTAAATTGAGCAAATGTTTAACGTTGTTACTGTACGTATCTGGTAACATTAGTAAACATTTTAATGTTTACTGCAAAAAGTATAGGAAACACTATACCATTGATGCATGGGAAAATATTCTACCATACCTACTTTTTAACACTCCTATACATCGGTGTTGTAAATTCACAAAGAGCTTTTTACAGTGTAGTTGGCCTGTATTTAGTTACTTATTTATTACTTGTAGAGACGATAGTTAGATATTAATGGTTAGAGATGATGGTTTATAGCGGGAAAACTTGACTGTTTGCTGGATTCCAACACAATTTCAGCTCACCAGAAGATTACTGGCTTTAGCTTGTACTTGGAGCTGTTACCCTATTTGACTGAGCCAATAAGAATCCCCGATATCGTAATATGTTATGCTTGTTATTGGTCTGCAGACAACTACGTTGTGTCAGAAGAATATCACCGAATCGTATATGTTGCAGGAAAATACAGTGTCTTAAAGGATATGTTGGCACAAACTATTTTCGCGATATACCATCATCTCTATTAATGGTATATCGCAAAAAATGTTTTGTGCCAACATACCCTTGAAAACGCTGTAGTTTCTTGCAACGTATATAATTCTGACACAATGTAGCTGTCTGCAGACCAATAACAGACACCAAATATTACAATATAGGGATACTTATAGGCTCAGTCAAATAAGGCAACAGCTCCTCGTACAAAAGAAAGCCAGTAGTAATTTAACAATCTGAATATAGTTGAAATCCAGCAAACAGTACAGTTTTTCCTCGATAAACCATCATCTTCTATCTATTGGCTCATGCTCTCTTTGGAACGAGTGAATAAAACGAGAATTTCTCAGGTTCCTATCAATAATCTCTTTTTTTATATATTAGTATGACATTTAAATAGGCCTATACTATAGTAACTTCTACATAATTACATAAATAAGTTGATGTAATTCTGAGTTAGTACTGTGCATGTTACTGTGTGTGAATAAATCTAAATCCACAAGAATCTGCAAGATCCGAAGGCCCGCCGAGTGGGACAAGACGACAGACAACAGGAGGGATTTCACTTTGTGACCGTTCTGATGGGCATGTTTGTAACACTCTTGTGATCAAGACTTGAAATTGCTCATTGTGACGTTCACAATTTGAACACCCTTAAGATACATCCGCCCACAGTGCAGCGCCATCATCTTTCGTCACCCGCCATCGGATATGCTGCATCGCCTGTTTCAAGTACTGTTTTACTTTTATTAAGTTACTACTTTTTTAAAAGTTAGTTGTGTAAATCCCTGTAGTATTTGTTATTTCCTTTTTTCATGCTAACATGATGCACTATGGCCAGGCACTGGAAAATTTCACGAATTCAATGATCCGTTGTACTATGCATACTCAAGCCCCGACAATTTGTCCTTTACCTGCTACTCAGTGGAACAGCAGACAATGGACGAATAGACGAGGCTTGAGTATGCATAGTACAATGGGCCTACATGTCATTGAATTCGCGAAATTTTCCAGTCCCTAACTATGGCTAGGAAGTGGAAAACTTCCCGAATTCTTTGTAGAGCAAGCTTGACTTCAAACGTGTGTACGTTTCGTTGACGTCTGAGACCTGATCACATCGCCCTGAAGAACTTTGAGCCAGTCAAAACTTCAGAGAAAAAATGGCTGAAATTCCACGCTATCAGTTACTGGGTGAAACTTGCTACTCAGTGGAGAAGTAGCCAATTAAGTAATTGTCAGGATCTGAGTATACACACGGCAATGAATTCTAACTAGCAGGATATTGAACTAGCGAAATTTTCCATTCTCTAACTATGGCTAAAGGTAAACAAAATTCACGTTGTTACATACTAGAATCCACTGTTCTGTAAGCACCTGAGCACTTTTTTTTTTTTTTTAACTAGGCCTGTCTAACTACTGGGCTCTTGGCCTTTATTTACAAATCACAGTTAATTTGGGGAAGCTCTTCTGACCCTTGGGTTCCTTGGGGCTTGGAAAGATGTGTGGAAGGGGACGGGATCAGCTGCTGGGCGTGGGGTGAACTGTGTTTATTTACAAGGGGAGCATGCTTGCGGGGGGAGTTCCGGAATGCTTTTTGGTGACATTTCATTTTCTTTGTTTTTGTAATTTTTCACTTTCGCTTTGTTTCATTTTGTTGGGATAATTTTGTACTCTTAAATTTAGGGTTCTATGTACACTTACCGAAAGGGAGTGTTAGGGGAAGGTCATGTTGGGGTGGGATATGGGAGAACACAATTGAATGGTGTTATGCAGAAGTCATCCAAGCCACAAACGTAAAGAACAGATAAAAAAACAAGCTCCTACGTTAGTTTTCATTAAAACTTCAGTCACTAAGCAACCAAAGTCAAATAGAGGTATAGGGTATTTTAAAATGAGATATATTAAATAACAAAATAACAACCAATGTTTTAGTAACAACTGTTTAGGTTCCACTTTATCAGATGTGGGATGGTCTCCGTCTGCATAACACCATTCAATTTCAGTTCGTTGGTCACGATCCTCTATGTGATATCAATTACGTGTGCAAAGGAATTGCAGGAGATGAGTAGAGACAAGAAAAATTCTCGTTTTCACTTGGGCATAAGCTACAATTCCAAGAATTGTACGTATGTGTCACTTTCGCTATTGGCCTTTGACATATTTGTAGGGACAGGAATGTTTGGTGAAAAGATTTTCGCCCCACTTTGTTTCAGTGCCTTACGTGTTCACCTGCAGCTCAACTTTATGGCTAGGGACATGCAAAATTCACGTTATCATTTGGTAGCAGACTAAATTTCACTTTCCTATACATAACAGAGCATAATCTGCGATTCAATTGGCCACGAACTTTTATGTGTTGTCATTGACGTGTCTTACGTATCTACAGAGATTGGCCTCTCTACCGTGTAAGTATTCTCCGCGGCAAGTCACGACAATATCGGCCAGCGGGAGACGTCTAAAGAACCTATAGTCACTTGGAGTCTAGTCAGCTGCCAGAAAATAACGCGAATTTTGCACGTCTCTATTTATGGCTATTGACAAGAGTCTTTTGTGCAGAGTTGCTATTCATTTGACTGTGCCAATCAGTACATGGATAACTGCGACATATCACGCCTGTGATTTGTGGGTTTAACCTCAAGACGCTGGGTGTTACGACATCCAATCACTGACCACAAAGCAGAGATGCAGGTGCGCACGTAAGGCACCGAAACAAAGTGCTGCAAAAATCTTTTCGCGAACTTTCCTGTCCCTACTTATTTGACATTTCCTGGAAGTCTCCGAGCCAATAAAAGAAATGTAACTAATACAGACGTATATCACTTTAAAAACAAGCAGATAATGACCATCTGCTGTCTGCTCCATTCCACAAATATTTTTGCAGGCTAGCCTACATGTCGGTCGGCCCCCGAATTTTTCCGGTCTCTAGAGATTAGTCACTCACTGTCAGTTGTTGGTGAGAAGCTATCTCTGCGTCATTCCACGACATTGTGGGCCAATAGGAAACATTGAGAGAACCTACAGCAACTTGCAGTCAAGTCTGCTGATAGAAAATAACGTGAATTATTTACGTCTCTACAATTATGACGTTTATTTTACTCTCTTGCGATGATTTCACCTTTTTTACAAATGCATGTTTTTGCCACTTTATTCATATGCTGTAAAAAAGTTTTCTTTACAACAAAAACAAAAGTTCGTTGAGACTGTTTAATTTGGAGTACAGACATATTATTTACAGGAAAGAAAACTTCACAAATAACGTACTTTGTATTATAAAAGCTTTCTTTAAAAATAATTTCATTTTCTTAATACCAAATATAATTAACTTCATATCATAAGGCTTGCCTAAAAAATTACAGCTAATTTCACCATAAAGATTTCGGCTAAACTATTTTGATGGCAACGTTATTTTGGTTACCAATACTATATACTTCCAGAAAAAATTTCTTTTCTACAATGCCACCTTGTAGTGGTTTATTTTATAGCAAATATTTATTTCCCACAAGGACAAAGTAAGTATTTTAGAGTGCAATGCATAAAGACGCATGTGTTTACGATAATTACGTGGTGATAGTTTTCTTATGTAATTCGGTATTTTTTGTGTACTTAACAAGTTCTTGGTGTCACAGTTATGAAACGGATGTAACTACAGAGACAATTGCTGCAATGCTCGAATATTTATTTTTTAGCTGAGAAGAAGTGAATGCGCGAACCAGTAAATTACAGACACAGGAACATTTGCCTATTATTGATTTTTGATTACGAGTCACGTTTATATGGCTGGATTTCGAATATTTAGGTATTTGGTGCTGTTGTTAATAATATTGCTTAATATTCTCACTTAGTTATAAGATCCACGCCTGTGCGTGCGGAAAGAAGTGACTTTGTGACGCAGCGAAGGTACAAAGCACATTTTCTGCTTTATTCGTTTGTGTGATACATGGAATGAATGGACGGATAAAACGGGAGATCCCCGAGAAATAAACCCGCCGACCAGCGGCATCGTCCGGTACGATTCTCACATGCGAAAATCCGGGGACCGACCCCGCCAGGGATCTAACCCGGATGGCTTGTGTGGGAGGCGAGAAGTCTGACCATTTGACCACCGCGGCCCCTGCTTGTCTGAGGCGTCTCTAATTTGTCTGTGTCGATCAGAACAAGGTAACTGCGACTCACACGTCTGTGGTGTGCTGGTAGAACACCCAAGACTACGAGGGTGGATTTATTTTGGGGGGAAGGGTTATGTGATTTTGTGGATTGTATAAATACCAGTCATCTCATAAGAGTGGTTGCTCATTGTTACGGAACATTAAAAATAATATACATACAAGTAGGACACATTAAATGTACTTGGATCATCATATAACAAAACTCCAGTTTCCTTGAGGCGACTGGACATACTTTCGCTACATAATGTTGAACACGATTTTTTTGGGGAGGATTTGGGGGGGGGGGGGCACTCAGCCCGGTAGCCACACCCCCTTAAATCCGCCCCTGTGAAGGTTTAAAAAATCCCTTTTCTGACCACGAAGCACAGTTGCATGTGACGCTGGAACAAGTTGGTACACAGTCCGCTCGCCAGCTCTGAGTCCCTGACGGGTATGCGTTTTTCGCCCGTAAATATATAAATAACACAACCAGGCCCAGTAGCAAGCGACGCACATGCTAGCCGTAGTCACGTCGTAAGTTAGAGCATGTTTGATACTGGGTTACTGTAGCGTTCGTGAAGTTTACGAAGACAAATGCATACACGCCATGGGACTCAGAGCTGGCGCGCTGTCAAACCTAAAATTTTTACCAGAACGCTAGTGGCTGTAGTGAAGGGGCAGGTTGCTTGAGTGCGTGTACTGCGGCGGCAGAGAGATGCTGGGTACACACAGATCACAGGCGACGAGATGCTGGTCAGAGATAAGACACCCGGTCACGAAGCGACCCCCCGCGCAAAGTCCGCGGATCTTTCCACGAGCTGCGAGCACACATATTCCTTCACCTTCTTCCCTCTGCCTCCGTGCCGTGTCTCACAGAAGTCTTGAGTAGGCTCTCGTGAGGGCCATTACACAATTGAAAACTATAGCATTTGTTTTTAACATTTGACTTTAAGGTAGCGTGGCTTCTTATGTAGTGCTTTTATGGTAAAATTCCGGACTACGGACTGAACTTGGACTGGGTTCAACATGTAGCGAACCTAAAGTGAAAGTGTATTGAAATGTGTTTAATATGTGGTTAATAAAATTTTCTATCCAGATTGACATGTAAACATGGATTGAATCTGTGCCTAGAGAGATCTCTTTGCGAAACATAGAACTACAGAACAAATGGCTGTCAAAAAAGCAGGAGGCGAATATTTGCTAGATATTTTGGTTTTGAATTTATTCGTCGGAATATTTCATTATATTTATTTGGCACTTCCAATGACATAAACCAATTTTATTTAGCTAGCCTAGGACGATTCTAACCTCTTACAGAAACAAAGAAACGATTCAATATGGCGACCGCTTTGATTTCTTTCAGTTCAGTCCGATGGGTGTTTAAAGTAAACGTTTCAATCCGGATTCTATATTTCAGTCCACCTCGTCGACTGGACTGGATTACTCACTCCACTCCTACTTCAGTCCGGTAGGTACGTGTATACAGTAAAATTTGAATCTAATTTGAATCTATATTCTTCAGACCACTCCTAGCTCAACCCGGATTGAGTTGTTACTCTAAACCACGGCCGTAGAACAGGTCTGGACACTCGCCTATCTACCAATGTATTTTGCTTGACCCCCTTGTTTGGTTGTAGTTCGTCAAGTTACCAAGAGTGTTGTGCGTCTTTAGCGCTGTAATCAGGGAGGTCGAGCTCAAACCCCGCCCACTTTTTTTCCTGTGTTTACATTATAAAGTAAATAAAGATTGCTGGAGCCACGGTTTAGGATTGTGAGCGAAGGAAGTATTTAATAAATTGATAAAAAAAGTACGTTTTGATAAATTGTTTATGTTTATAAAGTAAACATTGGAAAAAACGGGAGGGAAGAGGACGGAATTTGAGCCTGACAGCCCTGGTTGCAGCGGCAAAGACGCACAACATTCTCGGTAACTTGGAGAACTGAAGCCAAACAACAAGGGGGTCAAGTTTCCAGGCGAGTGTCAAAACCTGTTCTTCTGCGGCTATGCTCTAAACATAGTAAAGGAGTCGTACACATTTGCGTCGCCAAAGCTAAAGTCAAGTAGCCTTGACTTTACGTTTCCGATAAACTGAAAACCTAACGTCAAAGTCAAGATGGCCGTTTGCAAAGAACCAGCTGCGTGATTATGTATGCTAGAACGAAAAATGTTTATTTCTAAGTATCGTTCTGTTCTCCAGTATTGGAATTTCGTGAAAAAGCAACAGGTTTGTCTTAAATGCATTACTTGATAAACCTGGTAAATACCGTTGGAGAAGTGTTCGTAAATGAACTTTAAGTTGCGTCAATAGATGGCGACGCCTTTGTTTGAAAAAAATATTAACATGAATGATATATATATAAACTGGGTCGTATTATTTTTATATTTACGTGATATGCTTTTATGACAAATTAATAATGATTTATAACATAATATTCAACGTTAAAAAAAAATATTTTCAATTGCTTTTCAAATGTCATTACATTAACTTTTCGTTTGAATTATGTATTGAAGAAATACATAAAATAACGGAAACGTAAAATCAAATGTTAAAGTATTCAATTCCGTATAGGTCTGTAACTAAAGATAGGGAGAACAAATCCAACGAGGGCATCCCAACCATGTTGGAATTACCGGGTTTTCGTTTATTTCGGTTGTTTAGGAACACTTATGTACCTATAGGGGCCGGAAAATTTCGCCGATTAAAATGACCAGTAAGCTAGAATCCATTGCCCTATGCATACCCAAGCCCCGTCTGTTCGTTGTCTGTTGTTCCACTGAGTAGCAGATAGTAGACAAATGGTCGGGACTTGGGTATGTACAGGACAATGCGCTTCTATCCTGCAGGTCATTGAATCCGCAAAAATTTTCCGGCCCCTGTTTATGTAGAATGTTTAAAATAGTACTACTGTAAGATACAGTACCTTGCGATAGCCTCATTAATCCATACTATAGACCAATAGTAAATACGAACGTAGTCAAACATAATTAATTAACATGGTAATTTTGTGCCTTTTAAAAAGCATCAGGTAATACGTACACAAATGTTAGTGGATGAATTAGAACTTATTTGTATGATGTCAATACGCTATTGTAAAAAAAGATTTGGTTAATTTAATGAAGTACATTTTATGTCTCGAAAATGTAAAATTCAGCCTGAGGAGGAACTCTAGTTTAACCGAAGATTGCCTGAATTCTCCTCCTCCGAAGACTGACTTGTGAAAGGAAAAAATTATGTTATAATTAAATTATACAATTGTACTAATGCATGTCATAAACGAAATGTTGGTATTATCTAGTAATCATATTGAAAAGTTAAATGTAGTAACTAGAGACCTGAAAATTCGCGTTTTCTTTTAGGCACAATCTAGGATTCCAGCAACTGTAAGTTCGTGCCACTTTCTCAATTGGTACTTGACTTATTTGACATCTCGTGTAAGTCGCTGATCCATTATAAAACATGTAACTAAAAGCAGGCCCATATCACTACGTCAGCGAGCAGCCAATGAACTGCCGTTGTCTACTTCAGTTCACAGAGACTCTTGGAGGCTAGCCCACAGGTGAGTGAACCCGCGAATTTTTCCTGTCTCTAGTAATAACTAGAGGCCCGATTATTTCGCGTATTGATTCTAGGTCAGGTTGAACATCAATAACGTTTACTTCACTCTTCCTTCTGTTATTAGACGAGAGCGGTTTTAACACACATTTGACGACTGCAAGCCAGTTATAAATAAGGAAAAAATACGTGGGGACATCACGTGTTACACGTTTGTACTGTTAGAAGCCAATGGATATTCGACTTCAGCCGGTACACGTATAGAACTGAGAAGTCTAGGCTGTTGCCAGATAAATACGCGAAATACTCGTGCCTCTAGTAATAACCAAAATAATTGTATCCACATGACAATTCTAAAATGTATCTTTTTTTCAATCATGGTGCGTGTACTGACGTTGGTATTAGGGAGGGTAAATTTTTGTTTGGGCGTCTTCGACGAAAGTAAATTACTAATGGGTAGGGCTAGGAATATTTCGCGAGTTCAACGACCAACATGCTAGAATCCATTATCCTGTGTATACCGAAGTCCTGCCATTTGTCCATTACCTGCTACTCATTCAGACAGCAGACATAGGACATTGGATTATAGCATGCAGGTCACTCAACTAGCGAATTTCTCCTAGCCCTACTCATGGGAGTTAGGGCTCTCTTATACTCCCTGGTTTTGAGGTACGATGACCATCCTCACTGGCGACTCCAGGCATGGACCAATTGTCCACGAACAATCCCACAACTGCTTTTTAGTTAAATGAGTGGGCAGAGTAATACATCTACAACTTCAAACCAGCGCACATGCCAACAAGGCGCGTTCAGAATAAATTAAATAGTAACGGTTATTTTCAACGCATTGGTGGCTCGAGGCGTGACGTTAAAATGTCGCTACATTTTCTGGTTTTACCTCTGACAGCTTTATCACATAAATATTTTGTACCGTGTTTCGCTAACATTTGATATTACTCTATTATTGTTTTATCACACGTTGCTCGCTTTCTATGATTGACAGATACATCCGCGTATTAAACGGATTTTATAATTGTGCGATACTGCAACAAAAGTGGCTAGCCATTCAGAGGAGAGCATGCAGACGACAGCGATGCGAAGGGCTGCGATAGGACATGTTCTATCGCAGCTGCGAAATTCGCATGCGAACAGGAACGACGAAAAAGAAGAATAAAACGCCTACGCCACCATATTTGTACAAAATAAACAACGAAATAGACACGAAGGTGAGTATTTAATAATATAGGCCTGGTAAATTATTTTACCAGTAAAAAAAATGTACAATACGACCTAAAAACGTGTAACCAACATTATTAACTTGTTGTGTTTACTAATCAACGTATGTGGATAATTTTTTCATATATTTCAAGTTGTACGAAGCGAGCAGAAGAGCTGTTAATAGAAGATGTTCGGATACGCGAATTTCTTTATAACCTTCAACATAATTTGTACAGCAATCAACTGGAGAAATCGCCAACAATCGAGATTCATTTGTTCGTTTTCGTTGCTATTTCTGACAAAAGATGGCACTAAAAGCAACGAAACTCAACGTCGCTGTCGCGTTATTGTAAAATCGATTGACGAAAAAGTATTGTGAAGTTCGCTGGCCGTCGCATCGTCGGTCGTTGCTGTTGCAGTGTCGCACAATTGTGAAATCCGCTTTAATTGTATTAATTCAGAAGTGCGTGTCATTTAAGGTTATAAACTAACAATTTCTGATTATTTTTTATTTGTGCAATGTCACTGTTGTATTTTAGTAAGGGTACAGTTATTTTAATTTTTACTTTAGATACTTTAGTCTCGGCTTGAAGTTAACATCGACGAAATTTAATAAGTGTCGTTTATACTACGAAAATTCCGAAATCACAAATATGTCATTCTGCATTTTAATAAATCTACTTTCATTCTAAATTATTTTATTACTATCGTTTTAATATATATATATATATATATATATATTTGCGTTTGGTAAGTAGTGTAAATAGTCAAATCGCTACTTTGACATGGCGCTGGTACGAAAACTATGGAACAGAAAAATATTTTATTTGTAAGAAATTAATATTGGTGTAATGTGTTTGGTAGAGTTATAAAGTTACAAATTTTTCGGTACAGAGCAGCCTTAAAATTCCACTAAACCCCTGAAGTACACATTACTGGTGTTTAAGTCGTGACATTTGTTTTGGAGCGTAAATAAAAATATGTTCAGGTGTAACCAATTTAATATACATACTTTGTGTAAACAGTGTGAGGAGAAATAGTGTACTATTTTTTCTTACTGTTTACGATACAAATTGTATTTTACAAGTAATGCAAATTTAGCGCAAAAATGTTAAAGAACACGTACGTAAAATTGGTTCTACCTTAACACATTTCAAATTTACACCTACTGTAAAACTAACATTACGACTTGATAACCTAGAGCTAATACATCAAATGCGTGGTAGGAATTATTTCGTGTCGATAGACAAGTTTTCAAGTTCCCATTTCATTGCTTGAAAATATGTTTCAGGACGAGTTTTGTCTTCTGAATCTTCCATGCAGAAACTTGAGAGATGAGTTACCTTGGCACGCATCAGGTTCTTATCTTCATTATCTGGTCATAAATGTATATGATCTCTGTATAGTCATGCTCCGACAAGTCTCCGCCAGGAAGACTACACGCCATCGAGCGAGGTTGAGCAGTTGTATAACAATGGCCAGTTACTCGGGAGATCTAAAGTTCAATTAACAGTTTAACCGTCATTGAATTTATATATTTTTGTCAGCGCTTAAAGGCGCGGTCTACCGCAATTTTCATCGCACTGTTTTTACTTTTTTTTTGTACCAGATATTTTTTTCTTATTTTAGACACAAAATGTGACTAAATTTGGCTCTTATTAAATTATTTTATCTCATAGCTTTCATGTAATGGCTTGTTAAAGTCAAAATTTGCATGTTCCGTTTTAAGGACTACACTAAAACCAACTGGCATACCAAACTGAAAATAATATTACAGTGGATAAAGACGTCACAGGCTACAATTTCACGTACATACAAATAAAGAATAAACTTTTTGCATTTGATAAAAAACTGAAATTAAAAAAAAATTCGAAAATTTCAATAATTGTTTTAAAGATACAAAAAAAAATATTTTGTAGTTTAACATTGCTGAACTTGTATCCTATAACATCGTTATTCACTGTGAATTTTTTCAGTTTGGTATGTGAGTTGGTTTTAGTGTCGTCCTTAAAACGGATGCATCCAAATTTTGGCTTTAACGAGTTATTACACAAAGACTATGCGAGATAAAAAAAATTTAAAAGATAAACATTTAGTCTCCTTTTGTGTCTAAAACAAGAAAAAAATAACTGGTACAGGTACGTAAATAAAACATGGTGATGAAATTTGCGGTGTATTGCGTTCTTAAGGCGCCCGCCTGCCTGACTTGTAAACAGCACGCGCAGCACACCTGCAACGTAAATATACTACGTCATGAAGTCTCAGATAATACTGCATGCCAGTTCAGTGACTTGCGCATAGACGCTACTATGTAGTGTATTGCACTTGTCTGGACCGCCCTAACGTTCTCGCGTTTCTTCTCAGCCTCGGACGCGCTAAGTACAGCCAGGCTGGCAAGCACTTTAGTTTTAGGCTGTTTAGCGTTATTGGTCTGGGCTAGCGGTAAACGTGTAAACGGAAACATGTGCCGAAAATAAAAAATAATAAGCAGTAGAAGGAACCGTCGATTTTCGCGAAAAGATTTTTCACCACTTTCCCAGATAGAAAGTAAGCTTGCGGCAAGCCTGCAATTGACTTGATTTAGGCTTGCCATTACAAGTCCTATTTGGTAAGTTTGATTCAAGCTTGAGTCAAGCCTATTTTTTACAGTTGTATCCTGCCTTGTACGAGGCAAGCTTGCTACAAACTTGCAGTAACCTTGGATCAAGCTTTCTGGCAAGCTTGCTGCAGGCTTGTCGTGTGGAGACTAATTAGCTTGATTCAAGCTTGATTCAAGCTTATGGCTTGACTTGACAAGCTTGCTGCAAGCTTGCAGACTTGTCATGGTAAGCTTGATTCAAGATTGAATCAAGCTTATTTTGCTATCAGGGTCAGTGCCTTTCGTAGACATCTGTACCTTTGGTTCGTTGTTATTGGCTGCGTGTCTTTGTATAGAGGTGTCATTATACACATGAGTTTGTCGCGATAATATTTTTGCACCATATTGTTTCATGGTCTTACGAGCACATCGACAACTCCTGCTTCATGTTTACCGGTAGCCTGCCTTTGTTCAGCCGCGTCTCCCATTTGACTGCACCAGTAAGAATAAGATCATTATGACGCTATACGCTTGTGATTTCCCAGTAGAACGCCAAGACAAGTGAGAGTTAATCCAATCAAACCAATGGCCATGAAGCAGCCCTGCAGATGTGTACATACGGCATTGAAACCATATGGTCAGAGATGATGGTTAGGAACTGGAAAATTTCGCGAATTCAATGACCTGTAGACTAGAATCCATTGTACTATGCATATTCAAGCCCCGACTATTTGTCCACTATCTGCTACACTTTGGAACAGCAGACAATGAACTAATAGACGGGGCTTGAGTATGCATAGTACAATGGATTCTAGCCTCTACAGGTCATTGAATTCGCGAAATTTTCCAGTCCCTAATGATGGTATTTCGCGGGAAAACTTGACTGTTTGCTGGGTTTAAATGTACGTTCACTGTCAAAAGATTACTGGCTTCCGCTTGCACGTGGAGTTGTTACCCTATTTGACTGAACCAGTAGGAACTCCGCGAATATAATATTTGATGCTTAGCAACGGGAAAAATTCGCGGGTTCACTAGGCTAGCCTGCAAGAATATTTAAGGAATTAAGCTGACAGCATATGCTAATTAGATGCTTGCTTTTAAAGTGATATAGGTCTGTATTAGTTACATTTTTATTATTGACTCAAACATTTCCAAGGAGGTATCAAATATGTCAAAGGCCAATTGCGAAAGTGACACAAAGACACGGTTGTTGGAATTATAGCTTGTGCTCAAATGTAAACGCGAATTTTTCAGGACATTGTTGATGCCTGTTACGTGTTGTCAGACGTATATCACCAAATCATACATGTTGCAAGAAACTGCAACAGTTCCAAGGATATGTCGGTATTATAACAATAATTTTCGCGGTACACCCTCATCTCTACGTATAGTGCAAAAATCTTTTCTCTCTAAAATCGTGGCTCCAGGGGTCAGTTATTTGAATGGGCCAATCAGAACAAGGTTACTAAGATACCACACGTCTGTGATTAGCCGGTAGAAAGAACCCCATGACGCTGATAGTAAAAACATCCACTCGTCAGGGCCACGAACTTTTCGCGTAAAGAATATCGCCCCAATTTTTGTCAGTGCCTTACGTGAACATCTTAAGCTCTACTTTATAGTTGTTGGCCGCGAGTCTTTGCGAACCGTTGTGATATTTCCTGGTAAGCCGGACAGTGAGAGAGTTCGGCCTGCAATTAGGCCAGCGTTGGGAAACCACGGAAGACAGCATTCCTTCAGCTAAAACAGATCATTACTACAGCACCAGTCCTCGCACCATTCCGCGACGATAGAGATACGATTTTGGTTTGCGACGCTTCAAAAACAGCACTAGGTGGAGCACTATTACAACATGATACAGAGGGGTTAAGACTATAGGTACGTCAATTTCGCGGATTCATCTGGCAGTAGCCTAGATTGCTCAGTCCTGTACCTGCTCTGGATACAGTCGATTATTCGGCTTACAACATTACAAGCGATAGCTCTATGAATCATTTCCTTATTTACTACTGGCTTGCAGTAGTCAAATGCGTTTCGTGACAGCCGCCAGCTACTCACACACGTGATTATGAAGTATATATTTTTGGCGTTCAAGATGACCTGGAATGTATTTGCGAAATTGACGTGCCTCTAGTTAAGATACATAATAGCTAGGGACCCCTGTTTTTCGCGAAAAGAATTTTGTCTCACTTTGTTTCGGTGACTTACGTGCACATCTGCAGTTCTGTTTCGTGGTCAGTGATTGGATATTTTAATTCTCGCGAGCCTTGGGATTCTACCGGCAAATCTCAGACGTGTGGCGTTGCAGGAACTTTATTGTAATATGCTCAGTCAAATGAGATACGACTCTTCGCATAGACTCTCGATGCCAATAGCCGTGAAGCAGAATTGCAGGTGTGCACGTAAGGCACTGAAACAAATTGGGGCAAAATTCTTTACGCGAAAAACAGGAGACCCTAAAACTCATGCATCTAGGACACTAGCACAAAATGAACAAAATTGGAGCGCACTACGAGGGGTTGAGGTGAGTTGCTATCTTCCGTGATTTCCCATCGTTGGACTTATTACAGGCCGAACCTCTCTCACTGTCCGGCTTGCCAGGCAGTATCATAACAGAGCTGACGTATCTCATTTGACTGTGCCAGTCACAGAAATGTTACTGCAACACCACATCCTACCAATCTATGACCACGAGGCAGATCTGCATGGTGTGTACGTAAGGCCACAGACTAAGTAGTAATACAGACGCGAAATGACGTGATGGCTCGTTTGGTATTTGCGAACTTCAACGCTAATTGGCTGCCCGAGACTATTCGATGCCAGCCCCGTGTCAATTTGGCTCCTGCATGTTACTGTAGGTTTTCTATTGGCCTGGCCACCGATTATCAGAGCAGCTGCCTCACGCTGATTGGCAGTAGGTATTTCCGCCATGTTGCTGATCATAGGAGTCATTTTGCTGGTTTGTGTGACTTGAGCTCGCTGGCCTACCGGCTGTTTCACTTCTGTATTCCTAAATATTCTGTGGTAAAGCATTGAAACAAAGCGGCGCAAAAATCGAACTCAGTGGTCCCTTGCAATAAGGTCCTCAGTGGTCCCTTGCAATAAGGCCCACTGTTTCTCACTCAACGCTTGCCTCATCGCCTTTATGCGCGAGACGTTCCAATAGTCGTATGGTCTATGCTTTGCCGCTGGCTCGCCTGGACGTGACTTCAAGCCGCGAGCGTCGCTATCTTAACACAGAAGAAAAAAAACAAAGATAATATTACGACACGTGTCTGAAGAAACGTCAGTGTTACTGTACAGGAAATTTTGCAACTAAAACCATAGCCGTCGGTGGTGGAAGGCAGCAGTCTTCGATGTGGCAACACTGCAAACAAAATAGTCATGTTACCAGAATTTCGGAACTTCGCAATCTACCACGTCTATGGCTTCCATCTAATTCGTCTACGTGTAGGGCAGAAGGTGGCTGTATGAAAAGGCAGGGACCAGAAAAATTCGAATATTGACTTTACGGCTCAAGCTATAATTCCGATGATTGTTATTTTGTACCTCTTTTGCGATTGTCTCCCGACTTATTTGTAGAGCCAAGGTTTTTTTTATGGTGAAAAGAGTTTTTCTCTCACTTGTCTTGGCGTTCTACTGGAAAATCAAAGACGCATGGTGTCATAGTAACCTTTTTCTGATTGGTACTGTCAAATGAGAGACGTTGCTGAAGAAAGGTAAGCTGCTAGTAACCGTGTAGCATAGTTGCCGTTGTGTACGTAAGGCATAAAAACAGAATGGTACAAAAATATTTAGGTCGTAAACTCATGGCCCTACTTATTTGATAGCTCTCGGAGCTTTATAAGCCAATAATAAAAACGGAGCTAAATGCAGGCTCAGTCCTGCAATATTACTGGGTCAGTGAGACGCCAATGACCAGCTCTTGTCTGTTTGAGTACAGCAATACTCTTGAAGATTAACAAGCAGTTGTTAATGCAAATTTATTAATGTTTAGGAATTTAACGTATTTGAGTTTCACTATCGAAATTCTGCCTTCGTTAATACAGACAGTAACAGTCTGTGATTCACTGACAGTATTGACAGAATGCCAGTATACCTAGTAGAAACGTCATAAGTAGAATCATTTGGGCGGTTACAGATGACGTAACGTAACGTGATACCAGAAGTTCTATCAGAACATATTTTGTGCTCTTACGAAGTTAAATTTTTGTAATTAAAACCGAAGCAAAAAATAAAAATTATGACGGAAATTAATAAAATTCGTAATAGCCACACCACTTTTCCGGTGTCAAGTGGTTATCCTGGGTAGGGCCAAATTTCAGACCGAAGCGTTAAAATATGCATTATTTATATATAAAGGTTAAATTTAACTTCGGCCGTCTTCAAACCGTAAATAGCTTGCAGGCGTTTCAACTGCCTGGTGATCGTGAAAGCCTGGTAATATGTCTGGGTAAACCTATGGCACAGAGGAATACAGAAGTTCCGGTAGGATGGCAAACTAAGTCACACACGCCAACAGAGTCAAACAGACACAGGCAACCAATAATCGGTTAAGTTTGTCCGTACAAAATGAGCCGCCACGTCATTTCACGTCCGTATTCCTATCAAGTCTGTGCTAGAGGTGCGTAAATGTCGCGGATTCGTCAGCAACCTTAAGTTTTCAATCATATACGTGCACTGGCCGCAATCGATTATCCATTGACTTCTAACTGTACACGTGGCGCCACTGGATCTTAGAACAAATGCAGGCTCTGGCGCACGGGGCCTCTGCATATTGACTCCTTAGGGATAGGAAAGGTGTACATGTCTTGTTGGATTCTCCGTAGATGGCAACAAGGAGAAATCACTAGGTGGGGCGTTAGACTACCTAGAGCTCCGGCCTTTGGGGCGCAAAAGCCTGGGTCTCAGAGTGAAGGGATTTGGGTAGTTGTAATTTTCGTCATAATTTTTATATTTTGCTTCAGTTTTAATTCCAAACATTTAACTTTGTATGTGTACAAAATATGTTCTGATAAAATTTCTGGCATTTGGCTGTTGACTTAACACTTGATGGAAGGCTATGAGTCAATAATAAAGAAGCAATTAAACGTAGGCCCAATCACGTGGTGTCACCGGGTAGGCGAGGAGTCAATGAGGAACTGTTGTCTTTTTGAGAACACATGTAATATTGGAGGATAACTTGTTAAAGAAAGCACGAATTTTTCCACCTCTGCTGATGACTATGGTGAGATGGCGAGATCCTGCATATTATTTTAGAATAATATTTTGCTACTTACATCGAAATTATTGATCAGTTGTATTCAAGAGTTCATCACAAGGCAATGTATTTTACCAAAATGCTATATTAAAGGTATGTAAAGTACTTAGATGTATTCCATGCCAGGTTGAACGCCAAAAATAATATACTACACTTCATGGTTACTTCTGTGCTATGATGACAACTATTTTGACACGTATTTGACGACTATAGGCCAGAAAAAAATTAATAAATAGTTCGGGATACCCTCATGCCCACTCATATATATATGCATGTGTGTGTTATATATGCATGTGTGTACTATATATGTGTGTGTTATATATATGTGTGTGTGTGTGAGCCAAAAGGACTTACCGGTACTCGGCCCCCATGGGCATGGGGATAGATCACGCTCTAACACACAGTGGACTTCAGCTATCAGACAGTTGGAACCACCCAACACTTTGGTGGAACACTGAGCTGCACCTCCGACCATCTACCAAAGGAGTAGCATAGCCTAGCGAGAGAGCCAAAGGTCAGCCATCCCAGTATCACATCCACCATTGTGCCCCCTCAGCCGCTTCTTGGTTTGAGCCTGTGCTTATCTAACCCCTAACAGACTCACCTACCCTGCTCCCGGGCACTTTAGCAACCAACATTGTTCGACCTGTCATACAGGGGGAGCCTTTCCAGGCCTGCCTAGCATTTTGGCAACCACCACCACGAGTCCAACCCAGATCAGACACGGGAGAAAATCTTTCCGTAGGGCTATCTGGCCATCCGTAGATCTACCTAATTTTCATGGCACGTATAGGTTTTACTGCCTGACTGCCAGATTACTAGGGAGGCACACAAAGCGTTCCTTGCTCCAGAACATCCACCAAGAGGAAGGAGGGTGGGTGGGTGGCGAGGCATCCTCAAAGCCATGCGGCCCGGTCGTGAGCCCTTGTTCCCCTAACTGTCTTCAGGGTCGTCCATTACAACTCTTGAATATATATATATATATATATATATATATATATATATATATATATATATATATATATATATATATATATATATATATATATATATATATATAACAACTGATCAATAATTTCGATGTAAGTAGCAAAATACTATTCTAAAATAATATGTAGGTTCTCGCCATCTCACCAGAGTCATCAGCAGAGGCGGAAAAATTCGTGTGTTCTTTAACTTATAAGTTATCCTCGGATATTACATGTGTTCTCAAAAAGACAACAGTTCCTCATTGACTCCTCGCCTACCCGGTGACACCACGTGATTGGGCCTACGTTTAATTGCTTCTTTATTATTGGCTCTTAGCCTTCCATCAAGTGTTAAGTCAACAGACCAATGCAAAAATAACACGAATTTACAGGAGTTAGATTCCTAGCTTGTGCTAAAAACAAAACACTCATTTTTATGCCAGGAGACATCAAGTAATGCGTAAATAAATATTGAAGACAAAATCTGAAGACTTGTGTGCAACGATGAAGTGCTATACTGTAATAAGTAGTTTTTTGTAATTTCTATTAAAATAGCGTTGTGATTCTTAAACGGAAACTGTAACACTGGTGCGTGAACCTTGTTGCAGTGTGTCAGTAGGAAGATTTTTCAAGAGAAACTAAACATGTGTCCGATATTTTTATCTATGGAACGAAAATGGAATTTAAAACTATGCTTCTCAAACATTGTTACGCGGCATCTCAACGCAGCTTAACACAGTTTTTTCAGGGTGCTGTCTCGTAAAATACATCAACCGGAATCGTAAAACAAAAACAGAGAAGCATGCGCTGGACTTTACTACGCACTTTCCGTAAGAAAAAAAAAGTGTGGTCACCGCTTAAAGTCCCATAGGTAGTGACCCCTGTTTTTCGCGAAAATAATTTTGCCCCACTATGTTTCAGTAACTTGCGTGCACATCTGCAGTTCTACTTCATAATCAGTGATTGGACGTCTTAGCTCTGGTGTGTCTTGGGGTTTTACTGGCAAATCACAGACTTGCGAAGTTGTAGTAACGTTATAGTGATTGGCAAATTCAAATGAGAGACATCACTTCACATAGACACGCTGCCGATAAGCATGAAGTAGAACCGCAGGTATGCACGTAAGTCACTGAAACAAAGTGGGGCAAAATTCTTTTCGCGAAAATCAGAGATCCCTAACCATAGGAAAAAGCACGGCCAAACCCCTGCACGCCGTTTTCGGCCCAGCGCATAAAGGTTACGCGGTTGTTGACAACGAGCCAGTCTAGACCTTAGTAGTAAGATTTAGCCGGTTCTGGGACATGGAGCCGGTGGGTGGCACAGTGTGGCACCACCCGCCATGTTGTGACGTCACGTCCCCGGCCGCCATGTTGGATGACCGTGACCTTGACCTTTAACCTTGACCTTGAGTGTCAAATTACCAAAAATTTCCAAAATTTCGAAAATTTAAAAAAACAAATTTAAAATTCAAAATTTCCAAAAAAATTTAAAAAATTTCAAAAAATCACAAAAAAATATTACCTCCATCTTGTTTCCGGTCACCATATTATTTCCGGCCGCCATATTGGTGTTTCTTCCGAAAATTTTTCGATTTCGCATTCCATTATAACCCCGCACATATTTAAT
>PNEQ01001020.1:25097-50147 GCA_003012365.1 Medauroidea extradentata | reverse complement strand
ACCACGTTCACGGGTTTCTCCGCGACCGTCTGCCATGTTGACTGCCTGCATGGGAACCCTACACCCCCCAGATGATAGTTGGACTCGTCCAGCTACGAACCTAGCTTGCAACCATTAAAAATTAAATGAATAAAGCAAAGACTTGAAATAATTAAATATAAAAATTAAATGTATCTTAATAATTTCTAGTATTTAATCATTTAGTCATCATATGGGCTAGTAGTTCAAATTTAGATTAATATTAGTAGTAGGACTTATCACAAGTAGAGTAAATAAGTATATTTTAAGGCTTCATTAATATTCATCATTATTTTTCATCAGGGTTTATATGTAATCATCCTCACTCATCATTTTTGTTTTGGTGCGCACCAGCCGGAAGTACTGCGTGGTACGCCGCCATGACGGCAGTGGCTGTGTAGCTTCTAAGCTAGCAGGACGTGTCGGGCGGTCGTGAGACAAATAAATTAGTTGTGATATACAAGTGTTTTATTTTACGTGTGTGACCCCCGAAGTGACAACAAGGCGTCGCCCTGGCCTAACAAGGGTGCAACAAATAGTGTGTGTCTGTTTTATATGTATACCACCCGCAGGACATCAGTGACCAGCAGGGTAGCCGCTGGGCCGTCGACCACACTCCCTGAGGCTGGGATCTCATGCTCGTGTTCCGCCGAGCTGGCCATCCATGCGGAACTGGCGCCTAAGGGTATATTTATCTGTCATTTGCCCCTGACTGCAGCATCGCCAAAATCCCTGCACACTGGTCACGTCAAAAGTATCATTACTAATGTGAAACCAGCCACTGACAAAATACAAACCCAGGACTGTGTTTATCAAATACCCTGTGAGTGTGGGAGCATATACATAGGAGAAACTGGCAGACATCTTTCCACACATATCAAAGAACATAAAAATAACATCAAAAAACGCAAAACCCAAAAATCAAAACTGGCCAAACATGTGTGGGAAAACAGCCATAAAATACTGTGAGAAACTGCCTCGCCAAATATCATTGAAACATACCCTACCAAAAGGAAAACTAAAGAATCTGCGTTTATTGTTAATGTTAATAATACCAATGTTTTTAGGAAGCAAAGCATTGAGTTGAGAAATATGTGGAAATCTGTAACAAAAAAAGAAACCAAATTATCTGGTAGGGCAGAATAGTCTTTAAAGCCTTGGAAATGTGCGAAACCAATCCGTAGTGAGCTTAGCTATCATTGGTCGCGCAATTTGGAGAGCTCCAGGCTGCATTTTTTTAACCAACGACAGGTGCGTGACCAATCAGAAGTGAGCTAGGCGGTCATTGGTCACGCAAGGCGAGAGAGCTCGGGCCTATATAAGACCGACCTTTTATTCAAGTCTTCACTTTAACTTTGCCTGAGGACGGGTGCAGATCTCAGCACCCGAAACGTCGCAGAGGGTCGTCGCCAGAAATCTACTGTGTTTCGTGGGTCTTCGTCGTTGTGCTGTGCATACTTGTGTCTGTGACTCGTCGTCGTTAATATATGTTTTGGTTGTGGTTTTTGGTAATTTGTTTTCTTCGTCGTTATTTGTATTTTGTTGTACTCGTCGAATTTTGTCACTGTGCTGTTCTATCGTTGGGTCCTGAGTTCATTCGTTCTGGATGTTCTATTTATTTTTATTTTACTGTTGACAATTTGACACAATTCCTGTTGGAATATCGTGTTTTATTTATATATATGCGGATTAAAGCCAAACCAGTCTTGACTTACTTATTTTATCAGGTGTCCTGAGTGCATTCTGTTTCTGATGTTCAATTTTTTTCATCATTTTTTATTTGGTTTTTGATTTTATCTTATCTAGCGACTTGACTTATTCCTGCCGGAATTTTATTATCTCATTTACACATGTGCTGACTAGAGCCAAACCAGTGTTGGCCTATTTATTTGATCATTCGTTTTGGAAGTTCAATTTACAGTGAACCCTCGATAACTCGGACCTCGATGTCCCGGACTTCGGATAACTCAGACAGAATTTTTAAAAAATTTTAATAATATTTAATTAATTATTTTTTGGTTAAAAAACATAAAAATTGTTTCTGCTGGATTTAAATTCATCCCATTATATTTTAGAACAGTATTAAACTTTATAACGAAGTCGTCCATTACTACTTAGCCTTTAATAATCCCACAGTAAATATCTGGCAAGTTCCGTGTGGTAAAATGTTGCTAGCGAGGCGCGCGACGCGTGAGTAAAGATGCAACACAGCAGGCCGACCTCTCACTTCTTTATCTTTCCTCCCTCTTCGCTCAGCGAGCCAGGCACGCACGTGTGTCGTAAACAAACATTTCAATGTGGTGCTTGTGAAATGACGGTAACTACGGGTTATAATGACACATAAACGGAAAATTATTTTGTTCTGGTATGTACAATGAATTCAGGGTTGCAAAACAAATTGTCCCGGACATTAAATAGAAAAATTAAATATCATTGCTTTGCATTGCATTGCGTTGCGTTGTAGAAAAATTGGTAAGAAGGTTTTACGCCCTTTTAACAACGATGTTTTCAAGAGCCGCTGTGGGTGGTGAAAGAACAACACAACATCAATGCCCAAGCTGGACACTATGAGTCATGCTCGCTGGTTGATGATGCTATGTTGATAACATAACGGCATCTGGAGAGTTGTATCGTTTTAAGCGTGAATCGGATTTGTTTATAAACTACCGGTACTTCACGGGAAATAATAGCGTACATGTAATGGACCGTAAAATGTAAACGTCTTATGCGAGATACTTTTAAACGATTTTCAATGTGTGACGCACGTGAATGGATTAACAAGATTTTTGTAGTTTTAATTTTTGTAGTTTTAATTTTTCCATTTTACTATACACCGACAAACTCTTTTTCTTTATTTTAAAAGAAATTTTCACGTTATGAACGAGTAAATATAGAAAAAAAATTTTTATTTGTTATGTTCTACACCAAAAAAAATGTAGAAGGTAATTTTTTGAAAACCCTTTATAATGACCGCACCTCATTTTTGGGCCTAAAATTTGGTCAAAATATGCAGCGATTACGCGAGTAAATATGGTAACTCTGTAGAACATGATTAAAATTTTATTGCTTTATAATATGACAATTTGTGTAAGAATACAGCTGTAAATTATATGTTCTATGATGCAATTTACATACATAAAATTAAATTTTAAAATTAGTACTGTTAAAATATGTTCACATAATGTACAGTGACACAGAAGGATTGTTAATTACAGAACCGTTTTTATTCATGTATACGAGGAAAATTATTTTTATACCTTTGTAACTTTGAAGGAGGGTAGAGTAACTACAGTGGATTCTCTATGCATTGAAACCTAATGGATTGAAATACCTGCATCCATGGAACACATTCTGAGGCCGATTAATTTATTTTACAGCATTTTAAGACCACATCCATTGAAATCCCTCATGTATTGAAATTTTTTGTCAGTCCCATGAGAAACGGTGGATAGAGAATCCACTGTATCAGGCTAGCAGTTGTATGCTGCCCCTACGCTGTGACATACGGACGTAAGGCATTTTTCAATGTAAACACCTTGTGTGAGATGCGTGTGGTCACGTGCGGCATTTGTATTGCACGAGACTGTACTGGTTGACCTTGACTACTTCCGCCCGCAAAATCCCTAGCTTATCTCCAACGATCATTTCTTATCTCTCACATGTGCAGGCACATTTTCTGTGGCCAGCCAGACGAAAACTTTTATGTGATAGAAGAGTGTCTGGTGCCAGCTTCTAGCACAGAGATAAAAAAAAAGGATCAGCCAGAAGTAGCAGCATAAAAAATAAATAAAGATCTGACTGCCCTTGTTGTTTGACATTCTTCCCACTGCATGGCAGCCCTCCCGTAACTTGATACGATAGTTACGTACAAAACAGTATTTATTGCAGCCTCTTTTGCTTGTAGAAATAATAGCATACTAATTTCTTCGCATTTCTTGTGATTAATGACTGATTACCCCACCTCTCCGGACACCCCACGATAACACGGACAAATCGTAACTCGGACAGCTTCTCCCCCCTTTTAGTCCGAGTTATCGACGGTTCACTGTATTTTAATTAATTGATTAATTTTTTACTCTTGCAGCCTGACTTAATTCCTTGTTGAATTTCCATGAATTATTTTTATATATGTGGTGACTAGAGCCAAACCAGTCCTGGCTTACATGTTTCTATCATTTGTGTAATTGTAATTTTCCCTCTTCTCTTGTGTGGATTTCTGGGACGAAAATTGTATGGCAATGGCGTACGTCCAATATTGCAAACAACTTCATACACTCCCATTGCATAAAAGATTCAAAGACATAATATAATAATAATATCAAAATTTTTGTTCTAGTTTTCCTTTATGGTTTCATACGACTGTGTTCTGTGCTGGTGTTTTTTTTCAAAACAAATTTTGGTAGAATTTAGTTGATTGTAGAAACTATTTTAATAATATACTTATCTTAATTGTTGAGAATGAGTATTTTTATGTATTTCGTAAAACCTGTACTGCATCTCCTACTCCGGATCCCACATAATAAAGAAACAATAAACCTGCAAGCAATAGCTCGTTGAATATTTATAAATAAATGTATGTTTTGATGTTATTTATCGAGCATCATTTGTTGACGAAAAATCCAGAGATTACATATACACATAGGTATCTAATACCTGTAAGAAACTGAACTACTACTATTAATGCGATGCCAGGTTGCTGCACCATCTGTATCAACGAAGTTCGCTGATGTTATGACGTGTAATTAAATTGGCTTCTCAAGCGCCCGACGTTCAACATTGTCGGCAGCGCCGCAAAATTTTATTGTTAATACCGCTAAAGGTGTCAATCTTTCTGAAACTGACAGAACTTAGGCATTTGTATTCTCAACCACAAACTTTGCGAACTGTTAAGGTATTGAAAATTGTCAGATTTTTTTTAGCGAGGGGGAAGGAGGCACTACAAAAATGTGCTTAGGTGTGCCCTAACTTTGAAGACCGCTCTATACGTGACTTAACAGTACAACAGACAATTTTCAAGAAAGTAATAATGCTTTCATTTAATAGGCATAAATTTTCTGAAGTATTTTACACCAGACCAGCATAACAGTGAGCACGAACTATGAATGCCGTGGCGTGTGTAGGCAGCATTGCGCAATGATGCGCGGTTCTGGATCCGTCCCCATGACTTTCTTGATGGTGGCAGATGAACGACAGCAGGGTTCTAGGTACGAAGTAAAAAAAATGCGGTGACTGACAGCACGAGAACTAACATGGGACAGTGTTTCGCTGTTCCATTAGAAAGCGCTGTTGCGCATCAAGCAGCAGGTAATTCTAGCGCCGTGCTCTAGCACGCACCATAAAATAAAAATGTATTACTGAAACGTAAACACAATTCATCAGCACAAAAAGACAAAACGTTGATGTGAATGTCGAGTTACCACAGTATTTATAGTAATCAGTTTGAAGAATGTAGCATTCTTTTTCTTTTTTTTTACTTTATAAAAGCATGCTCGCTCTCATGATAATTCTATTCCTTACGGGGAATACAGTGGTTTAGACGTGTTATAGCTGTGTGTGGTGCAGATATTTTCAAATGTTTACTATGAATAAACCAGAGCAACCATCAAAAATACTTCTCTGGTAAAAAAACATGGTGGGGGGGGGGGGGGAAGCGAAATTTTAAGGCAATTACTGGCTTTGTTCTTTTACACTGTTGAATATGTGGGCCCTTTCACACAGTGGCACGTGTCAAATAATTTATGTTTTAGCAAGAGACAGGTAAAAATCAGCTTGGACAGATGGTGTGTGTGTCAGCAAAAATGAGCAATGCCAACATTGATAGTTACTTTATTTTCACACACTAGTCGCAGACTGTGTTGAACGAAGTTATTTCAAAGCCAATATTCAGTAGTAACAGAAGTGGGCACACGTGTCTGCAACTGACTTTGAAAAAGAACACAAGTTTTTGATTTTATTCCGGCAGTGTGCCGATAGGTAACGTGTCGGACCTACATTTTGAAAGCTACCGTATCTACTGTATTTACTCGATTGTAAGGCAACCTTTTTTACCATTTTGGACCATAAAAAATCCCGACTCTGCTTACAATCGGGTTCAACCATTTTACACACAGTTTCGACCAAACATAAATAAATACGTTTATAAAATAGGCAGTACAATTTCATCAGTACCGATAAGGAAGTAAACGTGAACATAATACATAAAAGCGTGCAGTTTTTACTAGACGAAGTGTCATCTCTAGCAATATCACGGCCGGCCGACAGGTGATGTCAACACGCCGGCCGGCCCTTGGGCTGGAGCGAGCGTGCCGAATGTACCGATCTGGCAGTGTGTAGTCACAAAGCGTCCTGCGGTGCACGTGTGCCGGTCCGCTACCGCTGTATTTGATGCTTGTACCCACTTACGTAATACCTGGTTACTAAGTTTCAAAATGAAGAGAAGACAATCTACAGCAGAGTTTAAATAAAGTAAGAAAATATACCGAGGAAACGTTTAATATACCGGTACTAACGTAATTTTTTACGCCAGCTCATTCACATAACAAATTCACAGTTTCAGTAAAGGTCTAACTTCGTATTTACCTATCTACCACCCACACATTATTTATATATATAAAAAAAATGTTTGGGAACGGGTACGGCTACAGCTTCCTTACGCTTTGCCGGCCGGCTGCCAGTCTGCCTACTGCACCAGGATGTGCCGAGTGTCGTGTCGAACTACAGTGCCGGGCCGTGCCATGCCACGCCAGCATTCCGAGTGTCGTGTCGAACTACAGCGCCGGGCCGTGCCACGCCAAGCCAGCATTCCTAGCATCTCGCATGACGTGTCTTGCCCGCCAACGTCTTTTAGATACAACAATTTTTTATTCAAATTGTCTCGTGTATAACAGCCTACTCATTTATTGACATTGGTTTTTAGTAAAAAAATGGGAGTGTTACACACGCGTAATACGATATCTCAAAAAGCTCAAGGACTGGCCAGTAAAATTTGAGCTGTAGGAAGCTAAGCAGAGATAAGAGGCCTCCCTACCTGCCCTTCATATGCGTTGCAGTGAGTTACGACTATTCTCTTTTTGACGAAACTATTTAACGGACAATATATCTGTATATGTACGAAAAGAACACACACTTAAACTATGTTGTTGATGTTTTAAAAATTTGGCACGTTTATTAGACACATTAAATTCTAGCCCCTCAAAACAGCCAAAAAAGGCTTTTTCATACTGCAGTATCTGGAAAATTAACAATTGGATTCGAAAAACATAACTATAGAAACAAGCATCAGACTTTGAACTATTCTACACATAAAAACTAATAGTGTGGTCACCGCTTAATGTCCCATAGGAAAAATAATAATAGTACAGCACTGCACGCCACCCGAGTGGCTTGCACGGAGAGACTATAATTAATGACCCTTAAAATCAGTGAACAAAAATTGCCCATTTCAGTGCTTAAAATGTTAAAAGCGGTTAAAAAATTCAGTGTTAAAACTTTAAAGCTGAATGAAAATAAGTTAAAAGTGGTGCAAAAAATTTTAAGCTGTAAAAAATTTTTTGTGTAAAACTATCAGAATTATAGGATTTAACCAAACAGTTTTGATTTAGCCTCATCATTAATTTGTAATGTTTACAATGTATGCCTGGTACTTAACTCAACTGAGCAAATTAAATAATTTATTTTTTCATTACCAGACTACATATCCTCCTTTTTCTTGAAGCTATTTATCCTACGTTTTTCGTAAGTTTTGGAGATTTAAAAATTTCCTCCAATTTATTCATTCTCTTTAAGTACATGTACAAATTAAAACATTTTATTACAAAAAATAAATGGCTCAATGAAGAAAATATGTCCAGCATACCAACTCAACTCAAACTAACCAACATCTTCTCTTCGCCCCACGAAGCCATGCGTGGAGAAACATAGCGGTTTGCGCTTCCACGCAAAATGTGTCGTCCTTTTCGTGTGTGTAACAGTCAACCTCCATGATACACTGAGAGTACATGTTTCTATTTAATTTTAAGATGTAATTACTTAAATTTGTGTTCCTACTCCTTGCGACAAGGAGCAACTTTGTAATGATGTATACACAAGGACATGTCCGGCAATGTTTTTAGTTTATTTCGGTTACGTAAATCAAAATTATAAACGCAAACTTAACATTCCCTGAAAAACCTAAACATAACATTAAAAATGTAAAGAAACGTGTGTTAGGTCATAGAGAAATATATTGCAACTCTGTACACTAAGATCTTTTGCTGTCGCTGCAGTCACTCGGCCACCATCTTGTCTCTGTTCCACGTAACCATGGCCGTGCACAAGTTGAAACACTCAAGTACAATATACGTTGAGGAATGAATATACTTGCGCACATGTATCTATAACCACCATCCGTAAAATGTAAATACTCTGTTTTTTACGTGGTCGAATGTGTGAAATAAACGTTCTTTCTTAGTCCTTCCGTTATTTAAACCTTTAAACATTAGTGAGAAAAATTGAACTACTAAAATGGTACGCACTGAGTAATAATTACAGTGAAATGATAACTAAACAAGACCAGAAATATCTTAAAGGAAAAAGTACACGTTTCGACAAGTGTGCCTCAATTTATTTGTGACAAAACATCCACCAAGGCATATGAATTTGCGTGAAACATTGCTTTTAACAAAATTATGCTGAAATTCACATAAAACTTATAATTTTACCAAATTTCGCAAACACAAACGCAGCCTATCAAGAGAGGCCCCATAGGCACGAGTAATTTAATGCGTGTGTTTGTGTGCTTGTATCGTTATCTCCCAGGCATTCCTAGTGTACGTGTTTGCGAGATTCAATTATAGCACATCAGTTGGCAATTATTATTAGAGAAGAAACTGTATATGTCCAGCGTTATTCAACCAGAACAAGCAGTTCTTGTTCCAAATAGCCATGTTATTATCTGAGCTTTTATGGTACTTCTCGAAAACAGTGTGTCTGGCATCGGCAGTGTAGCCTTTCTCTATTTATTTCTCTCTCTTAAGTCAGAAGTTGCTAGGTGGTAATGATTTTATAGACAAAGTGGCTGACGGGCGGAGAGGTGTGTCTGTTTTTACTGTCCTCTCTGCTTTGTGGTTACGTATTTATTTGTAGCTTTGAAAAACGAGAGTATAGTTTGCTCGGTATTTGTGCCCTTTTAACAATGGCATGCCCAGATATTGTATGCGTGTTGCGAGATGTGAGAATGCAAAAACGGCGCTGTCAAAGAGTTCAAACTTTGTCACTTATGCAGATTTTACCAGTTGCCCAGTCATGTTTGCTTCCTCAGATGCTTGCCCTGTTGATGTGTAGTGCTGATAATGCATCCCACTCTTTTTTTTGTCCTGCCTTCACTTCGCTTGCAGTCATTCAGTCACACACTCAACACACCTCCGCCACGGCTCAATACTCTAAGCAATGACAACAGTAAACGCGCGTCAATCACCACCACCTATAAATTCCATGAAGCCGATGAACGTAGGCACCAGGAATCATGGTACGAGATTGCAGCACAAGAAGTTACTCACTTAACCATGAAAATATAAACAAAATAACTGCCAAAAAATTTATAAATATTATACAAGACGTGGTTATTTGTAATTTTCAGCGGCTGGGTGTGGGTAGAGGCAGCGTACGAAAAATCACGTTGTGTGCAAGGTAATAGAGATTATCTTTACCGGCATTAGCATATGCGTGAAAGTGAGCTAATAATGGCTAGGAGAAGGGGAGGGTTACAAGTTGCATGTCTACTGGGTACTGTTTAGCTAAGAGGGTGAAGATATTGATAGTTTCCGGGAAAGGCGTTGCAAGTTGTTTCCTACGCTGAAGTATAATGCTGGAGGGCGAAAAGGGGGGTGGGGGCGGTCATCTGCTGGCCATGAAACAAGCATGTAACTAGCTGTCGTGCGGGATGGGGGGGGGGGGGGGAGAGATTTCATCTGCCAGCAGTAAGATGACAAGCATGTAATTCTTGCTGTCACTGCCTTGTTATCGAAGTGTAAGCTTCTGCCTTATTATAAGGGGAGACGAACTGTGTAATGTAGTAGTGCTCACAAGCCGAACATTGTTCTCCAACATGCGCAGCCACATTTTTTTAACAGCTTTAACAATTTTTATTATTGCAATTTTTTACCTGTTAGAGAGTATATTCGTAAAATTGTTACCTTATTGTTGAAGAGAGCAGCACACAATATCAAGATGTTAGAGTTAAAAAAAAATAGAAACTGCTGGAAGAAAAAAAGGAAGTACTGCTCCAAATTTAGAGAGAACATAAAAAAAACTAAGAAAAAATATATAATCATTGTTTTTATAGTTCTTGTAAATAGTTAAATTTTGCAACTGTGGTGACGTTATATGTAAGTGATTACTGGGCATAAATACGTAGGTCACAATAATATTTCTTATGTTCCCATTGGTCACCGAAAAAGTCGCTGTATTTTGTTGGATGGGTTGCGTCTGCATGTTCATATAGACAAGGTGTAAAATTATTTTACTTATTAAGCAGGAAACTTCTTAAATGGGAAACTTCTTACGAGGGATTTACTGTACATACATAAGATATGCAATGAAATATTTCTGTTTTAATTCAGAAATGAATATGATGATTTAAACTAGCAAGGCCATAGGATACACAAATTTCTGACCTAAGAGTGAAAGTATTAAGTTTGTTTCCACACATTTTTTTTAAATGTGCAGGCTGTCAACTAATCAAAAGCAAAACACATTCCATGTCATTAAAAAATTGGTTTTCAATAAAAAGCAAGTACAGTACTGCTAAGTTTGACGCCCCGCCGTTTCTATTACGTTCTTTTGCGCTCGCCCCCCGAGCTTGTTCCTTTTGAGGTTAGGCCTAAGCAGGCACGGCGCCCTCAGGTCCGCACAGCGCTATTTTGTGTATGTAATTTTTCCGATGCCTACTTTGTCTAAAATATTAATCTATACAGGTTAGCTTGTTTTGTAAAATAATCCAGAGTGGAAACCACGTGTTTTTGTGTTCTATAAATATTTTTACACTGTATGTAAACAAACGAACGAACTTTAAGATGGCCATGTTTTCATGCAACTTGAGAAAAACGTAAATATTGAAATGTAAATTGAGTGTATTGAAATTGTATGTATTTGAGCCTTGTGTACTATTATTATTTTTACGGCATCGTTATTTTTTAGTGGGACCTGACGGTAAAGTATTAATTTTGTAGAAGTAGAGTTTTTATTTTGTGAGAAATATACAACCGACGGCCACGCATGCGCCGCCATCTTACCACCCACCTAACGGGACTTATTCCCTCCCAGACCCCCTAACTTTGGGTATATAAGGGGCGCCTCTCGCCCAGTTTCTTCAGAGTTCGTTGGCAGCTCCTCTGAGTTCCCGTCTCTCAAAACCCCCCCTCTGAAGGACTTCTTGCAAATGGAGACCTTCAACCCTCTCTGGTAGTCGACTTCTTGCGAAGGGAGTCCTACCGATTGTATCCGAGGCAACTTCTTGCGAAGGGAGACCCTCACCCACCCCGGAACGACTTCTTGCGAAGGGAGACCTCTACCAACCCCGGAGCGACTTCTTGCGAAGGGAGACCTCTGCCAACCCCGGAGCGACTTCTTGCGAAGGGAGACCTCTGCCAACCCCGGAGCGACTTCTTGCGAAGGAAGACCTCTACCAACCCCGAAGCAACTTCTTGCGAAGGGAGACCTCCACGTTCCTGTACCATTCCCTTACCTACCTCACCCACTGAGAGACTGGAAGGAGGAGGTTCTGTTACTCAGTTTCCGCGCCGCGCGCGTAAAAGGGAATACACCCTACATTCTGTTACCGCTACTTCAGCCACGAGGCACATAGCGGAAGTTGCGCTAGCTCATCTATGGAAAGTTCCGCCGGTCCACAAGGCCGAGATCCCGTGTCGCTCAGTATCGCGCAGCATCCACGTGGGTAGCATCAATCTTAAACGAGACTGAGTTATTGAGAGTAATCAGTTATAAGAGACCTGTGTATTTTACGAGACCTGTGTATTTTTACGAGTTATAAGAGACCTGTGATTTTTCGTGTTAAAGACTTGTGTGACTTCTCCAGATACGAGAAACCTTGTTCAGTGTTGTATAGTGTGAACTAAGGAATACAATCATTTACTGAAAGTTCTATCTTTTATTCAATGCCTCAACGTGTGCAGCATCTTAGTAAATCCCTGCCACCTGAAATTTAACTGTTGAAAGCAAAGGCCGCTCAGGAGCGACACCGCCAAGCCCACGTGCCGGGAAACATCACCCAGGCTTATCCCATCACCTACCAAGGTACAGGGAACTCAGCTCTCATTTAGTGCTTTTTGTAAAAGCGAGCTCCAAGCCCGCCAGAATAGTTCATCTTCCGTAAACGACGAGCAAACGCCACCTCCGCGCAGAATCCGCAAGAGGAAACGCAACCCGGACTCAGTGAGTAGGCTTCTGCGGCGCATGGCCAGGAGGCCACCCCCTGTCATTAGCCCCATCAAAACTCCCGTCAAGGGATCGCCGCCCCGACACCGTCGAGTGCAACAGTTGCGCGACGAGTCCAGCCCGAAACCTCGACCTCTGTCAGACACAAAACAGCGGCTGCTGAGAGAGTTGTTTTAACCAGGTGAGTGACTAGAATCCTGCCCCAGATAAGTAAGATCCTCCTCCCCCACCTATCCGTGCGGTTAGCGCTCGGCTCCCCTCGGCTTCACTCTCCGAGGCGCGCGCTAGTCCGACCCACATCAGGTGCATTCTCGCAATCGCACACCCCCACACGCCTCCCAGGGAGAGGGCGGGGTTGAGTCAAGTTGTCAATATATGTAGTCTTTTCGATGTGTCAAACAATTACGTACATGTATACCAGACCAAGAAAAATGTCTGAACACCATCGTGGCAGCTAGTTACTACAGGGTTCATACTATCGACTAAGAGCACAAAGCTGGCACCAAGTTTAAAACGGAGGCATTCAAAAATTTACTTCACACAAAAATAGTACATATAATCAAAGTAAACACAATCATACAAAAAGCATAGCGCACAACACATACAGTCTAAATATAATACAACTGCAATCTAAACTCGTACCCAAAAAGAAAAGATAAAATAAAACAGCAGAAATATCACTGAACTTATCCAAAGATGTGCAGAAAATAACTAATTAAAATTAAGAGACGTAGCGACTACCTGAAAGGAAGGAGGTGTTATTGGTCGGATTTGCTATGCACATTCATTTTATATATTTATTCCTCATAAAATCAGAGTTCTACTATACAATAAGCAACAGACTTTCTTAAGCTGTAACATAAATCTTGATTATGCACTTACCATGACATGTCCTTTGAACTCATTCAACAGAATAGTCTGCAGTTCTGGGATGTTGAAAGTCTGGTCAAGATTTGTGACAACCAACTCTATTGGACTGTTGGCACCAACAGGCACTGGACTGTTGGCGGGAACCGATATCGGGTGGAAAAAATGCTGGGGACAATAATTAGAACTCCTTTTGTGACACACAAACAGGTGCACTAGAAAAAAAATAGATTGCATTTAACTGTGAAACAAAAATGCTAATATGCATCGAAACTGTCAGCTATATTCGTTCATCATCGATAAACAAAATACCAGTGAAATATTTTTAGAAAATCCTTTAACTACTCAGAATGACCCATCTAAAGAAACTACCAAATATCAGTAGACATTGTTAATCTATTTAACATTGAAAGAATTATTTCAGTCAAACTTATTCCTCAAAATACCTCAGAATTCTTGGAGTGGCTATGTGGAGCAACAGAGTTCTCACGAGAGTCATAGACAGTGTAAGGCGAGGGAGTCCTGCACTTGCGTGGAAGTGGAACTCCGGAGACTGCTGGCACCTGAAAACACAGCGCGAACCTTACAACATCCACAAACACACTTAACACAATACATACCGTATTTACGCATGTATAAGAGCCCATTATTTTACCAAACTAAGTCTATAAGTTGAGAGGCCATTATACACAAGACAAATTGAACTATAAAATTCCCCCCACCCTCCCCCAATAAAGAAGCCACTTTTATGCTCTCAAGACACAATTTGTTTTCTGTAACGTTTTAAAAAGACGTAAATTCGTAACAATTTGCATGACTCAATTCTTTGCCTTGTAGCTTCAGGCGCGATAAATATACATAAGATTTTATTTAGCCATGGGTGTTATACATGAATATTTTATACAGGTACGTATATAATTTCTGATGTTCAGGAATAAGGTAGGCGTTTTGCATCATCCACTATTTGCAGGAAATGTTTTGTTCAGTCACTTAATTTTTGCTTCCTTTTGATGTACCATCACATTTTGTGGGCTAAACCATACTGTTTTATTGGTCGAGGTATGTCCTGCACGGTACTTAAAAATTAAATTAAGGTGGAAACTGCTGCTAGGCTAATGATTACTAAAACATGTAAACAGAGATACAAAAGTACTTAAAGAATTGGTACTTGCAGGTAGGAGAAAAAACTGTAAAATCCGGTTAAGAAGTTTCTGAAGGGATTGAAAAATGTAAACTACTTTGCTGGGAAAACTTCTTAACAGGGTCAAATTACTATTGTATACATAGAAATTGTAAAAATAATTTAAACTTATTACGGGGGAAACTTCCTAAGTGGGAACTTCTTAAGAGGGTTTTATTTTTACTATATATGGACAACACATTTTTCGCACGGTCGACATTTCACTGACCAAGCCAACTTTCTCGGGCGGCAAGTGATTGCACAGTAATTTAAATTAATTTTCATCAATTAAATAAGATGTGCAAACAATTTGTGTGAAAATGCATAATTCCTGAAAGAATATTATTTCAATAACAAAAATAAATGCATCACATTATTATGAGTACATGGTAACTGACGCTAACCAACACGTGTTGCACTGCCTTTAGAATAAATAGATGAACTTAAATGCAGAATTGTCACAATTTTCCACTGTTGCAGCATTTCGTGTTATGTAATTTTTTCATGCAGGAGTACCAACAAACACCAGATGTAGGTAATCTTTGATATACCCTGGTTTGTTTATGCCACATCTGGTTGCCTGCAGTGTTGGCAATAAAAAATACATATTTTGGCAATTTTTTCTTTGACAAACAATTTAAAAAAGTAATTCTTTTAGACTACAAGGAGCTAATTGTACGATTAAGGCAGGAAAAAATTACCCATCCAAGAATAATAAAAACTCATATTTTTTACCTTAACTTAACAAGTATTTCGCAAGGACCACGGGAAGGATTAAATAAATACGGAAATTCTATACAAACGAGTTTGATGTAGGTTCAACTGCATTTATAAAATGTTGCATTTCTATTCAGTTTCTTACCGTGACAAATCTAGAGCATTTTTGGTTGCAGAGCGCGCGGGAGAATGAAGGAGAGAGTGCAGCATACCCTATTGACTTGCAAAATGACCACCATCACATAATAGCCGCACCCATGTTTCAAGTTTTTGAATTTGGTATTTTATTTTCCCCCGCATAATAGCCGAGTAATTAAATGGTAACTTAGCGGTGGTGCTTGGGTGATAAATATATGGTAAACGAAATGGCAGAAATCTTAAAACGAAACTGCAAAAATGGTTAACAAAACTCAAAAACTGTAAATAAAACTGCTGAAACAGTAAAAGGAACAGCAGTACGCTAAATGGAGTTGCCTGTGACGTGTGGCGTATGGTTCAGGTTTTACCGTGAACAGCAAATGGGAAGCCCGCATCACATAGCAATGAGGCACAGGTCCTTTATCAAACACTGACCTTGGAATGGTGCGTGCTTATTGGCTGGGTGGGAGAAGAGTAACCAATCACTTGATGGGGGGGCGGGGGAGGAGATGCTCTTGCACCATTATCTCTTTGTCGTTTAGTTGTTTGCGTTCTGGAAGTTATGCTGGATTGTGCTTGTTTGAGTTTTGATTGCGTACACGGAAAAGAATGGATATCAGGCAACAGAAAGAAAATTTTCGGTAAACGATAAGAATGTTCGCAGGTGTCTGAAGCAAAAAAAAATGAGTTGAAAAACAACACATGGTTTTCGCGGGCCCAAACGTGGGAATTTTCCGGCTGTTGACAGTCAAGTCACCAAATGTATTCGTGAGTTACGAAACAATGCTTGTAGTGTTTCATTGGAGATGATACAGTGCAAGGCACGCGAAGTCACACGTGCGTTCAACATCCCACACACGCAGTTTAAGGCAAGTTGTGGGTGAGCAACGCGGTTCATGTGGCGTGAGAACTTTTCCTTACGTCGCAAGATTTCACTGTGCCAAAAATTGCTGAAGAACTACAGCGATAAAGTAACTAAGTTTCACAGGTTTGTTATAAAGATGACCTGTCGCAAATCGGCAATGCGACCAGACTTCTGTGATCTTCGACATGCCACAAAACACGACACATGAGAGGGGGCAATCTAGTGTCACGGTCCAGACCACAGCGAACAAACGACTACGGTGCACAGTAATGCTGGTGGTCACAGCAGATGGCAGAAAACTTCCGACTTACATTGTATTCATAAGGAATACGCTGCCAAAAGGGGTGAAGTTTCCGCCAGGCTTCCTTGTCCGAGTACAGGAAAAGGGCTGGATGGATGTCAATCTTGTTAAGAACTGGCTGAAAACTGTGTGGGAGCAGCGACCAGGGGCGCTACTGAGAAAAAGAGCATTGTTGGTGTAAGACAGTTTCCGCGCACATCTCATTGTCATTGTGCCTTGCCGGAGTCAAGGGTTGACGTGGCCATTATTCCTGGTGGCCTCACATCGATACTTCAGCCCCTTAATGTATCCATCAACAAGCCATTCAAGGGCCATCTCAGTCACCTGTACTCGGAGTGGATGGCCAGTGGAATGCATGAACTGACCCCTGCTGGACAAATGAAGCGGCCATCTCTGCCCACGATCTGCAAGTGGGTGAAGCAGATTTGGGCTCTTATCAGCAATGAAATCGTCGTCAAGAGCTTTAAGAAAACGTGCATCTCTTCTGTGCTCGACGGTACTGAGGACAACAAAGTTTGGGATCATGAGAGTGACATGGACGATCTAAGTGAGGCCGAGTACGATTCTGAGCCATCCAATGCTAGTACTTATGACTACGACAAATAAACTTGGTGAGTGGTTGCTTTTGTTACCGTTAACTTTTTCCAGTTAATTTTTTTTTTATATTTTGTAATTATGTGTTTAGGGTACAGTTACCTCTGTTTTGTGGTGATTGTTGCATATTTTACTCTGCACTGTACACTTCTCATTAAAAACTGCATTATTTTAATATGCACACAAGTAAAAACAATGCGCCAGAATAACATACATTTGAAATTCAACATTTTGAACCATTTTTGTCAAATACTTGCCCAAAAAATGTTCCCCTCGTAATGGCCGCACCAATTTTTTACATTGTAATTTGGTATAATTTGCATGGCGATTATGCGAGTAAATACGGTACTTCTCACTTTCGTTGCTGTTGCATAAGTGGCCTTGCATGACATTAAATCTGCAGAAACAAAAATTTTTCCAATAATTAATCTTTATTTCACAGCTAGTACATAATAGTTAATAGTAACTGCTGTAGATTTTCACTGCACCCAAAAAATATTCTTAAATAAGAATAAATTGCAACCTCTTGCATCCCGCATAAATTATAATTTTAAAGCTTTACAATTAACTTTTTTAATGATGACAATAATAAATGTTCTGCCCAAAGCCAGGTTTAGAACCTTAGGGGGGGGGGGGGTAGGCATGTGCGAAGGTCTTTTTTTAAATGTGAACCAAAGTCGAATCGAATCTTGAATTGTGCGAAGGAATGTCGAAGGAAAGACAAAGTCAAAGAATTTCATTTTTTTCACATCAGATAGCAAAGAAAAAAAAATTATCACAAACAATCGGTAATGAAAAAAATATTTAAATATACCGTATTTACTCACGTATCCTAACAAATTTTTTTCTTATGATATTTTGGGTTCAAAACAGGGGGTGCATAAGATAAACAAGGATTTTTTTTAGTGAGTATAACCTCCATAACTTGAAATTATATTACGGAATACTGTACTTAAATATCAACGTTAATTTAATGTAACATGAACACCTGCCTACGAAACGTCCCTTCCAACTGCCAGGAGAAGCCATATTTACAACCACAAATTTCCACATTGCACAAGAGGTTAATAATTTCTTCTGATTCTTCTTTGTTCATTATCGCCGATGACAAAACTAAAATTACCAAAAATGGCAATTCTGATTTAAATGAATCTGGAGTCTTTGCGGTTTAATATTAAAGTCATAATAAATTGAAGCGGTAACATAGAACGGGAAACGTAAACAATAACATTGTTGGCAACACCATAGATGAATAAGCAACATGGAGGCACCACACACTGTGTGTCTACCTGATGACAGGAACAGATTCCAGTTCCCGAAACGTCGTTTGTTGTTTTTTCTGTTTGTGTCCGACATATTTGTGTTTTGTTTAGTCTCATCGTTGTTTTGTTGTTTTTCTGTTTGTGTCCGACATATTTGTGTTTTGTTTAGTCTCATCGTTGTTTTGTTGTATTTCTGTTTGTGTTTTTGTCTCGTCTCATCTTTGTGTCGCTTGTCAACTTAGCTATTTTTATATTCTTGTTATTCTTTTATTTTCTGTTTGTTCATTGTTTTTATCTGACCAGATTCCAGTTTTGGAATTTCTTGTTGTGTATGTATCCTGATGACTAAAGCATACTCTGCTAATTTATGTTTTCTTGTATTATTTTTAGTTTCCTTTTAACAGTCATTTATTTCACAATGGAGTATGTCCAAGTAAATAAATCCAGTCATGCACTCCCATTGCACAATTCTATCAAAGATCATACACTGTTTAGACTTTCTCATTTGTGATTGGGACCACTGTAATGCTGATTGTACTCTAAAGCTTGCAATACTACTGGTATGCAGTTTTCTATGATTCCTAGTTCTGTGTTAACGTAATATATTCGTGGGAAAGCAGAAATTACAGTGGTATGGAGCTAAAAAAAAAATGTTTGATGCTTAAGGTATGTAGGGAAATATTTTAATATGTCCGTTATTTAGAATATTCCGGTGTTTGGCAGTCTGGATAAATGGTGCTTTACTGTACTTACAGATACTGTTTTCGTTGCGCCGGCGTAGTTTTGTTGGATTATTGTGACTCCGGCTTAAGTGAAATTATGCCTCCGAATGTAGCCTAAACAAAATAAATAGTTCACCACTGTGCCATGAATTTGAGTTTCTAAGTGAAAGTTATACAGAATAATACAATTACAAATAAACGGAAAATCACCTGCTCCACATAAACAAATTTGTCTGTTTTGATGCCAGTTGTGGTTATCTTTGACAGAATTTCAACTTGATTTTTATTGGTCGAAGGAACAAAAATCTTTGATCCGACTTCAACAATGCGAAGCTTCGCACACCCCTAGGGAGGGGTTGCTCCAAGTGATGAAAGATACTACACTCTCAGAGACCCACTTGGCAAGTAGATTCTGCAGTGGTTTGATACTACCTTCTGCCGGATGGGGATGAGGGGAGAACACAACACCCAGTCCTTGACCTGGAGAGACAATTGTACTTACCTCCCCTATTGGGAACTGAACCCGCAACCGTTCACCTGACAGCTCACGAAGGCAATTCATTTAGCAGCTTTTAAATTGGTTTCTGAGACTGTTGTTAGATTGTTTTTATTAGTGTCTGTGCACATTATTTGTTGAGATAGGTCAAACAATCTGTCAATAGAAAAATCTACAAAAAGCAAGACTAACATGAGTTTTTTAAGTGCTATATTTAATATCTCTCATTAAAACAACATATAAAGCTTTGGAAATTATACAGTAAAAAAATGTCTTCTAAATAAAAACATTAGTAGCATCTTAAATTATTTGGTGCCTAATAACAACCACAGCAATCCAGTCTGATTCAGGACAGTTGACGTATTGCTAACACAATACAGTAATGAAGCCTAGGACTACCAACACTCACAGCGACTGGCCGTACTGCAGGGAGGATAGGCGAGGCAGTGCGACAACGCTTTAGAATGGCCTTCTGGGTGAGTGGCACTTCAACTGCTTTTCCTTCTTCCTTCATGGTTGCATCTTCTATCTGTCCCCCTGGAAACAAACACATAAGCCATTTGCAAAGGTTACTATGCCATAGCTGCACACATAAAACTGATGCAACATCACTGACAGGACACACGGCATTCCCCTTTGTAAAGGTCAGTTTACAAAATATATAACCTACAGAGAGCATCTTAAGAATGTACATGCATGTAGTATCAAATTTACTCGCTCCTAAGACACACTTTTTTGAGACTTTTCGAGACCTAAAAGTGGGCTGAGTCTTAGAATTATGACGGCGTCTTACATTCGCCAGCATTTTTAAAAGACATATACTAAATATTTAGTAAAAAAACATTTGTTCCATGGTTTACTAGCATATACTTAAAAAGTGTCACTAATCTAGAAATAAGCATGAACATAAACTTTGTCTCAATTCACGTCGCGAACGGTAACATAAACGAGTTGTACTTGAGTCTTACGCCATTTTAACACTGCAGCGAAGCAGAATGCCACATGCATCACGTGCCGAGCGATCGATAACACAGCGAAAGTTTACAAGGTCAAGAGGTACTGTCTACACACAACCAATGGTAGAGAAAAAAGACGCGTGGCGTAGACAAACTAAGATAACACTGAACTCCACTGTGGTCGAGTTATCTGTATTTTTTTTGGTCACCCTTGTTCTTCACTGGCTTCGTTGCTATTTAACTGCAGAAGTTTGTGTACTTTGTGTACCCAATGGTGGCATTTACTACCTATTTATTGTGCTTAGCTGTATGTATGCAATATGGAGAGCGCTAGTAGAAAATCGTACAATGCAAAGTTTAAGCAGCAAGTTGTACACGAGAACGTGTGACGTTTAGAGGTAACACTGGGTTTTCATTTTTGCTTCCACGATTATGTGTCGTCCTATTTGTGTGTGTATCTGTCAAGTACTAAAACGCAAGTACTTGTGCCTGTCTTTTGTACATATAAACATTTTATGTGTTACGACAATGCAGGCAGTGATGTATGCCACAAATCCATACATAATTATACACTCTACTGCAACAAAATATAAAATATGGTAGACAGCACCCAATAAACCATTAAATCTTACAAATGGGAATGTTATGTTTGGGTTCTTCTGTACGTGGTTTCAAATTGGACATTTTATATGAGCATCAGACAAGGGTGTACATTGATTCCACCACTGCAAATGAACCAAAGTAAACTATGACAGAGACAAGGTGTACGCTAACATGTGCTCTGAGCAGAAGGATAAATATACGCTATATCATCATCCTGAAATCTCCATGGAGAGTGTATATGCTGTGTGCACTAGTCTAGTGTAGCTCTTTACCATCAAACGAATTAGGTACAGTCAGTCCTAAGAAACTTGAAAAACCCCATTCTATTTTCCATTCCGATCCCTAGTCGATTTCAATAATCATATTTACAGATATATTGTCGACATTAATAGTAGGTGCAGTGTGGATTACACAGCTAGACTCTACGCCTGCAAGTGGAGCATGACCCTCATGCTTCGTGATTAGCTTCGTGATTAGGAGAGGATATATTCCCAGTAGCAAGAACACAGGTACACCAATAAACACCTGCATTAGTCCTCTAATGCATCATCACTGACAGACAGCGTAGAACCAAGGCTACCTGGGAAAGGTGCTACCTACTCCAGGAACTCAGGAACAAGCAACCACCAGGTACAGCTAGAACCAAACAAAAGTCCTCACACCTATCAGGTCTCGTACGAACGAACCGACAAAACCAGACATAGCCACCCTTACACCGAAACAGCCTGTCTCAGCGCTGTAGTGAGCCTAGGAAGTCACCTGGCATTCCACGAGCTAGCAAGATAAAAAGAATGTGGATTGAAGCTGAGCTACGAAAGCTGGGACAAAATACATCAGCATAACCGTAACAATTTACACTAATGGAACATTCCGTGACAAGCAAGGCCATATCCAGAGTTGGATTTAAGTAAAAGATCTCAACTATGTCACAAACATCCAAGGCATCACCGACTGCCACTGCTTAACCAGTACTAGTGTTTTCGCAAGCCATAGATACAACATTATCACCGGAGGAAAGTTAAACTGCTCGGACGCAGCAGCAGGCCTCACTATCTTTCTGAGCAAATACGCCTAGGTGCATGACAATAGCTTGGATCACGCAAGGCATTGTTGAAAATTGTGGGCTGTTTTTGATTCACTAACTCCAAGTGAATTTTTGCGTGAATACACAGTGATGATAACCCTCATTCTACAATCATGAGTTGAGTGTGTGAGAGATATTTTGGTCAGCACTTAACATCAAGGTCTTTAGCGCTGGTGAGGGATGACAAGAAGGTATGGAGCAGCGCTGGAATGAATGGGCTGGGGAAACGGAAGATCCCCAAGAAAACCCGCCAACCAGCGGCGTGGTTCGGCACGATTCCCACAAGCGAAAATTCGGGGACCAACAACGCCGAGAATCGAACCCGGATCGCCTTGGTGGGAGGCGAGAGGTCTGACCACTCTGCCACCGTGACCCTTCTACAATCATGAATTCAGTGAGTAATCCAGCAACACCTTCCTCTTTTCTTGAAAAAGTTGTGAGTCTTACACAAACACTGTTCCAGAACGTATCTATTATACAACACAGCCATGCTTTAAATTTAATTTAACAGAAATACTGCTGCAGTTGGTACAACCCACTTTCAGTCCCTGTACATTTTACCTTGGGGAAAAAAATAATAGGCCTAATAATAATAATACTAATAAGGCAGCTAAATTTTCATATAATGTTAATGTCTGTACTCAACCAGCTTACAAAATGAAATTACCGATTTTCTTGAATCTAAAACACCATTGATTCTAAGACGCTTCTGTTTTTTATATTGGTACTGGTAACTACTGCGTAACAGTTAAACCTGTTTACAGAAATAATATAAAACAAAAATCTTTGCCTTTTCATGAACCTAACAATCCATCCACGACTTGCACTGAACTGATCCTGGTCCCGTGCTATGACAAGACGCATTGCTATCTCCACCGCTTCCGATTTCATTACTTCGCAAGATACCACAAATCTACCCTCCTGTTGTGCAACAACGACAATTTTCAACTCTTCAATTTCTGGGATGACCACGTTTCGACCCTTTTACACTTTTTGCAAAATGTGAACCCGCTTCTCAGTTTCCATTACTTAGGCAAAATAATTACTTTTTGTGTTTTAATGAAGCAATATAATGCACATGTTTTTCGGCCATTGTACACGTATGCACAGTAATTAACGCCAGAACAATTCTCGGTACATCGTGCAGTTGACACTCATAGGCACTAGATAACAGTGCTGTTACATACACGATATGCATGCAGGAAGTTTGCTTTACCCGCTAGATGGGTGACGTGCGTGTTGTTACTAAACCACTAGATGGCTGTAATTGAAAGTTAGCAATCATGGTGGACAACATTTGCGTGCACGTGTTTACAGAATTTGCTTGATATTTACCGTTAAGTCATGGTTTCCCCTTATGAAGCACGTACATTGTATGCACCATTTTCCAGTATGAAACTACTGTAAAATATACTACATCAATTATAGTACCTACTGTAAATAATGTAAAGGAACAAAACTTTTACGGACTTAAGACTTGCTGCAAGCATTGTTTCTATTATCTGGTATGTCCAGCTGGACGGGCTAGTGACTAATATTATTAAAATAATTTTAGCAAAAAGGAAGAACGGTGCAACTATAAAAACATAATATTTAGTGTAAAAAATAACTATCTCTGTTATTGGCCATAAAACATTTTGGTAGCTGATTATAAGACGCACCCATAACTTAAAAATAAAAACAATATTTTACAAATGTCTGTCAGACTCAAGTAAATATGGTATTCATGAATACCTCCGTGTCGTCCACGGATCCTACGCAGTCCCTCTGGGGTCTTGCAACTGTCTCCTTGGTCAGTTATAGTGGGTGTCTGGTACCCACAGAGGCCAGCAGACGACAGCTGGTAGTTAGGCAACTGACCTACAGGAAGTAATGGCCACATCGGCATTCGAAAATCTGTGCAAAGGCAAAAAGTCAATGATTTAAAAAAAAATAAAACTTAATATTCTTATGTAATAATAATTCTTAAAAATTTTTACAAATAAACTCAAGGTACATATATTGAAGTAATAAAATTATAAGAATGGATGGAAACAGGCTGCTAGGCCAACAAGTAATACCTATAACAGAAAGGTACAAGTACTTACAGATGAAACTTGTAAATAGGTACACTATCATGAAGGAACCTAACACATTGTAATCTCGCAATGATTTAACTACTATTTAGATTGTTTTGTTATTTGAGGGAAAGGAAATCATAAATTGGAAAATTTGTTATTAAAAGACAATTGGCTTGCAACAAACATGCATTTTGGGGTTATCTACAAAATTTTTAGTTTCTAAAATCCAAGACTGTCCATTGGTTTCCCGCACGATCCATTTTGTTAGTTCACTGAAAAATGGAGTCTTGAGAATCCACTGTAGTAAGGCACATGTGGGGCGCAATAGGGTACTAACTCTATGCTGTACTGCTATAGTGTGCTCTTAAAACATTATACAATTTTTGTGCTAGAATTTTTGTCTCCAATTTATCCCAGGATTCTTGTGACATGTTAATCATATACAGTACAACCCCCTCTATTACGACCGCATCTCAAACTGTGAAAATTTCTGGCTGAAAAAGTCAAAATTTGAAGGAAATTGGTTAAAAAAATACGTTTCTTGCACTGAACTGTTGTGGTTCTGTTCCGGTAATCTGGAGCTGTGTTAGGTTCTGTATGAGGTCTTAGGGCTGGGTCTTAGTAGTTCTGTGAGGGGTGCTCCGTTTGTCTGAGCTGTGCCTTCCCCTTTTGACTTTAGACCTGCCACTCCACTGGCCATGGAGGGGGTAGTGTCGGTTGAGGGAGGGGGTAGTGTCGGTTGAGGGAGGGGGTAG
>PNEQ01001020.1:0-24097 GCA_003012365.1 Medauroidea extradentata | reverse complement strand
GTGCACTCTCACTCACTCATGTGCACTCTCACTCACTCATGTGCACTCTCACTCACTCATGTGCACTCTCACTCACTCATGTGCACCCACTCACTCATGTGCACCCACTCACTCATGTGCACCCACTCACTCATGTGCACTCTCACTCACTCATGTGCACTCACACTCACTCATGTGCACTCACACTCACTCATGTGCACTCTCACTCCCTCTCACACTCACTCACCCTCACCCTCACTCACGCTCACTCTCATGCTCACTCATGCAAACTCATGTTCACTCTCATGCTCACTCTCACACTCACTTTCACACTCACTCACACTCTCTGGAGATTTGTAACAAGTTTTAATTGCCTAGGCAATATAAACCCTAAGTAGCTGCTTTAAAGCAGATATAAAATAGAGTTATATGGAATACAAACATTTCAAAGTCATTCATCAGTATATAAAGTTTGTTCTATTTAATTTATAAAATATTCTGAACTATAATTGTACATTCACTGCCCCCCGCATGAGAAGTGAGGCAACCGCTTATATTGTAGAATTGTTATGCAGTAATGTCAGGTGATTTTTTAAAAGGCTGATTGCAAGAGTACACAGTTAATAGTGAACCACGTTAACTTGAGCTGGAGGTACATACCTGGTGGCACGGACTGTGTGCGGCCGTCGCCTGGAAACAACATCTGCTGCAGCACAGCTGGGTGGATCCTCCTCAGAGATATGTCGAGCGGGTTGCTGGGGAAACAAGGAGTGCTGCCAGCCACATTCCACCCTGCCCCTGTTCCTCCACCTGCTACCTGCTTGCCAACTATGCTGGGAGCACTCTTCTGTCGCCGTGGTGACCGCACAGGCACATTCACATTCTCCGTCCTAGAGTTGCGTCTCAGCCTGCGGGCTGCACCACACATCACACACAATGCTCTACTACACATGTAGGTGAACACAATATTTACATTTCTCACTGCATCGGTAAAATTATTGCAAAATGCAGGAAGTGAAAAATATGGAAGTTACTACTGTAAAACGAGTAAATGGAACAACAAAAAAAAAAAAAAAAAAAAAAAAAAAAAAAAAAAAAAAAAAAAAAAAAAAAAAAAAAAAAAAAAAAAAAAAAAAAAAAAAAAAAAAAAAAAAAAAAAAAAAAAAAAAAAAAAAAAAAAAAACCACGTATGTAGACATTTGGAAAGTTTAAATTCTAATACGTAAAAAAGAAGGGGGCATACTTCACATACTTCATTACAGCTCATAAATACAGTAAAATTATATAAAACACTTAAAAATTTCTGATGGGACAATAAAAATACGCTTATAATGAAGTAAGCATTAAAAGCTGCACTGCCAGAACGAGCCAATCTCTTGACGGTCGTGCAAGATTTCCACCGATCCATTTTACCGGACTCTAAGACAGCCTCCTGCACAAGCTAACATATAGTTTTGATAAGATCAGGTTTAATTTATTATTATTTAATCAAACAAGAGTATTAAATGTGAACCCATGAATTTTTATGCAATGCTGCATTGCGTCTGGAATAAACATAACCAAAAAAATTCCAGACAATTTTTTGAAAATCCCTGACTTTTCACTGACAGTTCCCTGTTTTCCAGGTTTGCTGGACACCCTGTTTAAGAACTTGAGCTAAGGAGAGAATGATAATTTGACAGGCAGGATCAGGTGTATGGAATAAAAGGGTCGAGGGAATCAAAATGCTTTAAGAAAACACACTATTCAATGCAACCTTTTGCCACATTTCTCAAGGCATAAAATTGTAAATGCCATAGATATGAACTAAAATCTAAGACAGCACCAGTGGGAGACAAAGTGTCCGATCACTACATGCAGAGAGGCACTTATTCTACAAGAAAACTTCACACAGTTTACAAACAAACTTACCAGACTTAGCTGGAGACATTTCTCTTTCATTCCTTTCCTGTGCTCGTCTTGGGCTGCCTACGGATATCTTACGACCATAAACATCTTCACCATCCATTCTTTTCTGAGCCCTGAAAACAAGACTGTAATGTGTGATGTAGTATTTCTATGTCTACTTCTAATTTAATGTAAATCAGTCCAATTAAGAACACTTTAACTGACATTTGTCATTTTGTATAGTTAATCCTTTTCGTCAATTTTACAACACATATAATCGTGTTTGATATTTTAACACGTGTATGAATCGTTGCACATAGCCTATAATCACAAAAAATGGCCATTCATTTGATATTCAGGAATTTTTTAAACTTTTTAACTGCTCTCCTCAGCAATTTTGTTTATGCAGATACTATGTTCTTAATTGGAGAGGCGGATGTGTTGAAAAATAACACTTGTCACAGAACGTTGTGCATTTGCAATAATGATGAGTACAAATGTCTCTAAACCACTCATTCTTTCCCATTTAAATGGCTGTAGAGTATGAACATGCATGCCATATTGTAATGTGTGTCGACGGACAACAGAACATTCACAATTAGGTACACAATACAACTTCATAAATTATACATAGAAAACTGTTTCATTAACTGGGGAACAATTCTTCAGTGAAGTGCAGAAACACAGACAAGTTTGCTCAATTTAATTTTGTCAAGCTCACAAGAAAACCACCATTTCTCTCATTTCGCAGTAATTTCAATCAAAAGTTTCTTGACAATGAACCAGTTTATAATTTTAGAAGATAACATACCTTATTAGTTATTAATCAAGGTGGTGCAAACAAAAGAGGATGTTAATTACAATATGTGACATAAAAAAAAAAAAAAGTTCGTTATTTACAATGAATAGGACCTAAAATTACAGTATTCTATGTGTTTTTATTGCACTGAAAGCATATAACAATAATAATGATTTAATACACAACTGGGCTGCTATCTGGTGGTGGGTTTCGTCCAAAACCAAACTTTCTCAACTATACAACCCCTTTCACAGTCACCAATTTCTGAAACACATCTAATTCCCTTGCCATCCTAACAAGCACACATACAATAAACTCGCTCTGTTCTACTCCACACCTTCTGAATATTCTCACAATTGTTTCCTCTTCCCTCATACTGTCTCTTATACAGCCGGCAAACTATAGTATGACAACGAACAAAAGATCCTTGCCTGGTATCGCTCCATGCCACTACAGTCATACGCTACTTTGTAATGGCTGGAGGGGTAGTAACCTTAGTCGGTAGCATCAGTACCTATATTTCCTATACCTTGCCGTTTACACCAACAGACAGCAACATTTAGTCGTGTGATCGTGCACACCATATCTTTAGTCTCTAATTTTGTATCTGCTCGGAATGATCCTTTCAAATGTATACAAATCCGTGTTTCTTTACACGTCAACGACACTTTACACATTTCAGGAGTCACATTTTTCCACATAGAATAACAATAATATATTTTATATGCACATCATTGCACTTAAAATTGTCTACTTCTATTAATTCCTGTGTTTTGCTTTGTTCACTGTATGTTTGTTGTTGCTCCAGAAACCCTGTTGCAAGACTTGTTGCTTCAGCAATGTTATAGGTCTGGGTCACTTTGTGAATTTTTTCTTCCCCGACATTAAGTTACTAAACTATGCAAAATCACATGCTTGCTCCCCATAATGGAGTACCCAACTTCATACGCGACTTAATTCCTGATATAGAAGCTATTAGTAAGGTTACTTATCATGTAACACGAACCCGTAGGCACCTGCGCAGGGCGATGCTCAGAGGCAGCCAACAGACATGATACTAATTCCCTTTCCCTCCCTTCCAACTTGACTTTATAGTGCGACTGACTGTTAACACCGGATCGTTGTCCCATTATAACTCCCTCTACATTAACTATCCTGCACATTCTGACCAGCCTTTCCACTCTCGTTTTGTCCTTTAAAAAGGTTGCTATAGAGTGTTGAATCTAATTTCCCTAACATTTCCACGTTTTCCAGATGAAAACTAATAATTTTCAGCCTTCTTGATGTAGATAAATTTAAATTTAATATTCTTCAAAACCAATTCTGGTAACGTTCTGGATGCTCTCCTGTTTGTAAGTGTTAAAGTTCACACGTGTTTGCCACGTCCAGCTACTATTACCATTGAAAGGTTAGATTTTAGTCAAGAGGAATTATCTTTACACTAAATGAAAGAGAATACATTTATTTTCATTTGGTGAAATGTAAAGCCTGCTACACACTAACCATAACTCAGTACAAACAGCACTGTGACAGTGTATCACAACTACGCTGGTCCCAGATAGATAGAGCCTGTCCTATTTTCCTTTCACCTTACTGAATGTTCAAGTGCATGCGCAATACACACTTTTAGCCACCGCGTTTGCCAAGTAGGCACGTAGGGTTGCCAATATTATTGGAATAAAAATAATATCCTTGTTTTCTACTGAATACACGACCGCAGAATTTCCAAAACCTAAATATTACAAAACTGTTTCATATATTTGGTAACCACATGCAAGTCTTATATACTGAATATTTTTAAGAAATGTTAGTGTTATTTATAGAATATAACAACCAACATCACGAATATGTACATTTTTCTCCTTTATGTACCTGTAAGTAAACAGTGATTAGTGTGTACAAAACACAGATGTTTCACTACAAGATTCTGTTATCAAATCTCAATAAATGTTTATAGACAGAATTAAGTAAGGAATTATTCTGTTATTAAATCTCAATAAATGTTTATAGACAGAATTAAGTCAGGAATTGAGCAGAGAATTAAGGGCAATGTGTACTGAGATGGGTAACAGTCCATTCGTAGTTACTCACAGCTTTACCTTAAGAAATACTGCCACATGTTAAAACATGTTCGAACAGTCCTTAACAGAGAACAAATTTTTAAAAAGATTATCACTAGTTGTTTTCAGTCACAAACAGTTCTGGTAGCCTCGCATTCCACATAATATAGCTATCTATAAGACTATCTACTTTCACAAAATTATTGCAAATGCAACTCTTAACAGTAAAGTCAGTCAAAGTATTGGCATTAAAGTTAAAATACACATTTCAATTCCAAGCAACAAAAGCATTTTCCCCGACCACTTTTGAAAACTCTGACATTTCCAGGTGTTCTCCATTTCCCAGACCTGTAGCAACCCTGTTCAAAGGACACCATCCCATTTCCTTCATCATCAGTGAAGGTTTGAAGTTCTTTTCTCCTCCCCCTGTCTTCCCACTTTACATGTCCAAATAGACAACTGACAAAAACATTTGCTGCCCTCAACACAGTTGATCACCTCCACAAATAAGAAAACTGGCAACAACTAAATCAGGCATCCTAATCACTAAATAATACTGCGTTCCCATTATAGAAGCAGAAAAATAAATTAATGCCAAGCATGCTTGTAGTTACTTGTATATTTCTTGCACAAGAGGAAAAAAACAGGTCACTATCTTTCAACACAAACAAACTTTTTAGCTTGAAACAATACTTAAAAATTATTCAGATTCGCTTGAACATCAGTAAAGTTACTGTTCTGAGGGCATTTCTTTTTATCTGTTGTGCAAAATGACACAAAGAGGAAATTCTTTGATTTTGATCAGAACAGAACATATATCCAGTATACTGATACAAACAGTAAACTTAGTCTTGTACTGCATCTACATTACATAAAGTAAACAGTAAGTGCCAAAAGAACAGTTGAAACTTACTGAATTTATAGGGGAAATAGTATACCAATCCTGACAAAGTAGTAGTAGCAGTAGTAATAATAATTACAGTGGAAGCTCATAGCTGTAAATGGAAAAAAAAAAAAAATTGTCTTTCTAGCAGATTGTTATATCCAAATAATTTTACTTATATTACGGACGGATGATGCAATATAAAATTGTTATAGGGCAGATGCTGTTATAAGCCATAATCTTTATAACAAACTTTCACTGTATAATCATCTATGTACGTAGCACTTGCAACTGGGCAAGTTCAGTCCTTTAATCCTTCTCAAACTTCTTACCAAACCCTTTCTGAACCTACACACAGTCACCAAATCCTCCTGAAAAATATTCCACTCTCACTGACCTAACCAACACAGACTGCCTACCTCACTTCGTTCTCCTCCACACCCTCTGAATATTTTTACTATTGTTTCCTCTCCCCTTGTACCCTCCTTTAGTTACTCAGGCCAATTACCACCCTGTACAACCTACCAGTCTTCCCACTCCTCTCCTGTCCATCAAACGGTCTCCATCACATCATCAATGGTGGTCTACAATTCCCTTCGTCCTCACCCTCCTACCCAAGCTGTGTTTTCCACAAGCCCTTCACCCATCTTGCTGCCCTTCTCCACCTCAACCTCCACATATTGGTGCTGCACACTTTAACACTGGCCATAGTCGCCTCACAGCTAAATCCCTTCAACACCCTTACCAACATTCCCAGTGCCCTTCTCCCCTTCGTAACCACGCTTTCTTTCTACCTGCTTTATCCCCCTGTCACCCTGAAAACCACTAACAGTACTTATGGGTAGAAAGAAACCATATCACACACCACACATGTTTACTTCCAGATAAATATGGACAAACAAATGTCTTGCAATCTCTACAGTATAGTCTTAAAACAAAACATCAATCACTTCATTTGAAGTCAACTTAAAAACAAAATGCATGTACCTTTTCTTTTGTTGAATACATTCTAAACATATTAAACACATTTACTATTTTCTCTTAAAGCAAAAACCATAAACTAATAATTCTGAAGCCCAATTTAAAAAGTGCCTGTGTACTGGACAAGGTTATTCTCACACAACTCATCCAGACACAAAGTGTGCTGCTAAATCTCACCCAGGTTTGAAGTAAGGTGGGAACATGATTAACAAAAATTCCAGCGCTCTTCAAGTCAACAAATTGCAAATACAAACTGTACCACAACCAACCACATTAGACTAGAATGTTCCACTCTCTACTATGAAATGGCTAGTAACCAGACCAACAGCTGCCTCTGGTAGCCTTACAACCATCCACACAGCCATGAACATGTTATAAACCCGCAGTAAATACTCCAAAACTAAATAAATCTAATTTTTAAAGTATATGAAACACTACAAAAATAAAATCACAATGTATCCTAAAACTTTCCAGCCCATTTAACTGTTCTCTATGCTATTCATGTCTGAGGTAAGAAAACATGGTCTCAATTGCCCCCATTAGAATGGCTAAAAATTAAAATAATTTTTGACTAAGATAACCAAAGTTGGCAAGAAAAAATCCCACAAAGACTATGTACATCACAACCACGGTCTATGAAGGTAGAGGTCTTGACACTCAGGAATAAAATGTGACTCCCTTCTTGTCGCCGAGCGCTAGTAGTAATTTGGTGGAAGATTTGACTTGTTTTATTATTTGGCTTAGCTTAAAATGTGAAGTTGTTACCAGAATTGCGAGTATTATATGAAAGAAAAAATGGGAACGTAAATTTGTATTGGAACACATCTTTTTTACAACAGTAAAATTAAGTTTTTAAATATTTTAAATGTAGATACACATTGCAACGATTCTAAAATTTTGTAGGGCACGAAATGATAGTTTTTGTGCGAATGTGTTCACTAAAATAATAATACACAGTATATTTCTTCAGACTACTTTTATAAACAGTTCCACACATGCCAATGCATTTATGGACACGGAACATGTATATACTATATCAGCTTACCTTATTAACATTATTTTATGTAAATAATTGCAAAAATGTTAAAATGTGAGATGTAAACAGGACAAATCTTCCACCAAATTACTACTAGCGCTCGGCGACATGAAGGGTTCACTTTCTCTTGCTGGAGAGCATACGCAGTGTCAAGACCTTTACCTCTTAGACCTTGATCACAACACAAAATTTAATCCAATTTTAATTTTTACTAGTTGGTGGTTCTATTTAATCTTCATAATATAATTATGATTTTTGTTACATGCAACATTTGAAAGTGATAAATAAAATTAACTGTGTATTCGATAATTACAAGTGTTATTACAGATAGATAATTTTAGTGCCTAATTTAATTACCTTCAGCAAGGATTTGTTTGTCAAACTCAAGTTAACATGGGATTGGTGTAGACAAGACAAGAGTTTATCTACTCCACTAGATAATTAACTCTGTATCGTCAAGTATAATATCAAGTGTTCTATAACACAGAACACATTCAAAAATAATTTTTAAATAAATTAAAAACACCAACTAATCAGTATTAGTTACAAAAATTGAAGTCCAATGCTTAGAAAATTAATTGATCTGCTTATAAAGCAAAATTTAGCCAGCATAAAAAATACAGTTTAACTGAATTCAGTTTCTTACCTATTTTACTCAAATTACCGGTTAACTTACAAAGAATAGCACAGTTAAATGCATATTGCATATTATATTCTGAGAGCAGATGAAAGATAAATAATTAACTACCCATTTTACATAGAGCTAACATGTTATATGTGCAGCGTTGGAATTGTTAAAAAACATGGCTTCTTTAATGCTTGGAACATTTCCTGTTATTTAAAAAGTAAACAATTACGTTGTATTGGTAAAAAAAATGTATGTACGTATATTATTACATTACTCTATTAAAAATATTTATTACCGTACGTTACAAATATAGATACAAATGTTCATGGTCCTTGGTTACAAATGTTTACTGCAATAAGTTACCCTGGACTAGCATTGTCTTAGTGCATAATTAGTTTCTAAAAATATGATGCTGTTTTTTACGAGTTAATGTGAGTTAATGTATATGTTTCAAAAACATGTTTATTTTTAGTAATGTTCTAAATACATAACTTCAAATTGCTATTTATTTTCCGAATACGTAGAACCCAAACAATTACTAAGTGATAAAAATGTTCTCCTTATGTAAAGTAATATAAATATTTACATTAAAAATTTCCAATCTGCAGATAATTTCAAAAGATGCCAAACTAAAGAAAAAAAAAGTCAAAATTTTATGTTTGGAAATAAATAAAATACATACCTGTTTATGAAAACCCCAACCAATCTATTTGTATTTAGAATGACTGTATTCTCATAAATATACTATTGAAGGATTTAATATGATTCCAACATAGCATTAAAATCACACCGATTACAGAAAATTTTACAGCGTCCTCAAATAACTTTACTCAAGTTTATAATACATACAAATGTAAAATTTTTCCTATACCTGCCATGCGTAAACCCAACTACCTTCGTTGCAGCGTTCACAGCTATTTCACGAACCAATGGAGTCAATAAGGGAAACCACTATTTGAGGGAGTTTCAAGACCTGATCTTCTTTGGCAGTGGTAGCAATCCTAGTAGCTGTTGGTGCCAAGATTATTTAATTATGTTAATTTGATAAGTTATAAAATTGTAAACATTTACTGTATAAATTTGCAGAAATACACGTTTAATACCAGCACTTTACACAGTAGAACCTCATTATACTGTAACAACTTTATACGGTCGCAAACGTCTTTATAGCAGATGGTTGTTACAGCCAAATAATTATACATGTATATTATTGAGGGATGATGCACTATACAGTAGTTAGGGCAGGTGTTATACACAATACTCTATACAATGAGCTTTCACTGCATTACAAATTGTTAATCATTTTTATTTTTAAAAAAATTATTTATTTAATAATACCATCATGCAAAAATTGTGGACGTAATTTGGACTTCGAGCCAATACATTTGTAGCACTGCACGACTGTTGCCACAGTCTATATAGCTTTAGCACAGGTTGTGACTGGCATTGCTTCTACTGTAGCTTCAGGTAGAATAAGGGCTGTTAAATGATAACACTGGTACCAACAACATTCAAACAACTGCTGCGTCAAGGCCACACCACTGCTTCTCATTAGAAAAAGAAAAGCTTTACAATAGTTGACCATGGTTTTGGTTCAAGATTGCAGCTGCTCAAGTAGTTTTATGAAGCAAGTACTTTTGTTCCACTTCAGATTAAAAGCTAACAAGCAGCTGAAAACTACGGTAGTACGAAGCTGGTATCATGAGAATGACAAATCTCTAAGCAATACATATCTACATGCCTAAATAAGTCTTCAGTGCTGTTTGCATAATTCTGTCACATTCTTTCATAGTCATTATTACATCATGTATAACATTTAATCTGGTATATCCTATTCATCTGTATAGCCATTTCATCTGTATGTCCTTTTTAATTTCATCTGTACAGGATCTCCACATGAAACCTCCCAGATTTCAAAATGCAATGTAATTAAAACTATTGGACATATAAACTTGCGATTTGCAGCATCATGAAGAGCAAATCAAAGAGTTGTGTTGAATTTTTCTAAACAATTTCCTTTATTTTCTTTCAGGTACTAAATAACTAAAAATTTTGCCATCGAGATGCTGGACCATATCGAGCAAGACCCCTTCTATCTAGAAAATGTTTTTACTGAAGAAGAAACCTTCCATATATGCGGGAAGGATAATCAACACAACATTTGTGTCAGGGGTTCCGAAAACCCCCACAGTTTTAAGGTACATATTAGAGACAGTGAAAAGATGAATGTGTGGTGTGAACTGATGAAAGACAGAATAATTGGACTTTTTTTTTCTTTTTTTTTCTTCTTCTTCATTGAGTGGTCACAGGAACAGTTTATTTGGACACGCTTGAGCAATTTGCTGTCCCTCAGCTTCTTCACCTTCAGCAGATGTGATCTTTCAGCAGGATGGTGCACCACTGCACTGAACTTTGCATTTTCACGGCTTCCTCACCACCCGATGAAGCTGGCTTAGCCAGCGAAACATCGCGAACACGCATCCGCCCAAAATGTGTGTTACATGTTCCTTTACGAGCAGTACAGCTCTGTATGTACTTGTACACTCCTATCTACATTTTATAGTAATAAAGAACATTTCCATAGTGATGGGTAGAACGTGATGGACCAACCAAGTGTCCACCGCGATCTCTGGACACAACCACTATGGCTTTCTTCCTCTGAGTTTATGTAAAAGACATTGTGTATGCCTCACCTGTACATGACCTTGGCAATTCCTGCAAAAAGAACTGTGGATGCAATAGGCTCCATCACCCCAGAAATGCTTGTGCGCACATATGACTGAGATAGAGTATCGTTTAGACATTTTGAGAGTTACGAAAGGGGTCCATGTAGAAGTGCATAATTTTTTTATACACAATTTTTTGAGTGGCTGTACATGATTTCGCAAACCATAAGTTCATACATCCAATATTTTTTTCTATATTGCATTTTGAAATCAGGGAGGTTCCATGTGAACAGTCTGTATAACCTTTTAATATACAAGTTACCTGCAGAGGCGCTATAGCAAAAATGAAGACTAAGAGTTCAGTAAATTGCCATATTGGAAAATATTAGGCAATGTATTGTACTATATGTCCATTCTACAGTTCTAAACCTTTAATATGTATATATTTTTTGTCACGCCTTACAAAAAACCCATTACTTCCAGGGAAAAGAAAGTGAACACCACAATCCTGAAATTAATGAATACACTAGTGTGCATGTGAAGTGTTTGTAGCAGGAGGTGACGACTATGGTCAGTTCTTTGAGGTTAGGGTTCACATTTAAAACACAACCACCATTTTCCATCAGCACTTGCTTTATGGTGAAAAAAAAACATCTGTGGACAGGAAGAATAACCAAGACTGCTTTAAAGAATACCTCTCCAATTGCAATAACAAGTTTTATTGATCAACTAAATGGGTTCACAAAATTAAAAACTTATGCATTTAAACTTAAGCAGTAAAACTGAAACTTTTTCTTGCATTAGTTTAAATAGAAGCATACTCAACAGAAATCATGCAGTACACAGCGAAAATTTTAATGTTGTACATACTAGGATAATTTTTCAAGTTCTACTGCCTAAAGCTTAAAGCTCATGTATTGAATTGTGTAAACCCCTAAATAATTTATAATAACCAAGCATGCTTCACCTTGAAGCACATATGAAATTGGAGAAGCGAATGGTAGCAGAAGAGTTGGAAATGGTGATGACACGGCCTCCGCAGTTATCTGAAAGCTTCTTCAGGCGCGTCTTCACACGGCCGAGATCCTGGTCCTCTGGCAAGTTAGAGATCAACAGTTCGATGGGCGAGTCACTTCGCTGCAATACACCGCAAATACATAAACTGTGTAGAAGAATTTATATGCAAACTACTGGAAAGGTTCTACAAAAATAAAACATGACTGTAATGTGAGGTCCATTTTTGATACACAAAAGTGACAGTGAACTTATTAAAAATAAATAAATAAAAACATGGTGTTGCCATATTTACTCGCATAATTGTTGCCATCTCACAATCGTCACACCCATATTTCCAGGCATAACTGTCACACTGTAATTTAGTAACGGTTACTTAAATGTGTATTTTGGTACGCTATACAGCAGTTTTTGATTGCCGGCACAAAGCTAATGCACAGATTATCACGGGTGCAGTCAATGAAACAGCATGTAAACACAGTGGAATAGTCTGCTCCCAAGTGGTGTATGGTCCTTGTTTCATCAGCAAATAGGTCACCTATTTGTTGACACCTGGACAATACGCCACACAGAAGCAGGCTGTTCTATTGTGTTTACGTGCTGTTTGGCATGGTAAACGAGAGACTATCTTGCCCTGTCCTTAAATGGGTGTTTTGATTGGCAGTGCGGGAGATGCACAGACGCCATTGTTATCTCTTTCAGTTTGTCATTTGCAACTTTGCACGTCAAGTGATCAGTTACGAAGTTGAGGACCTATTCAGAATTATTTCATGTGATGATGAGGAAATATAATTCCTATAATGCCAGCTACAAGTTGCACATGATTGCGTATGCCGAAGAGCATGGAAATCAGACTGCAGAACTGATTTTTTCTGTTACATAGTGAAAGAAACATTCGTAACTGGAGCAAGCAAAAAGAAGCGCCGAAAAACACCAGTTTCAAAAGACACGTCTTCAAAGGACCAAAGGAGAGAAAGTTTCCCGAAGTGGACGCTCAAGTGACAGATTATTGGCAAGCTGAGGAATAATGCACGTAGTGTTTCTCTTGAAATGATAATGTGCAAGGGCTGAGAAATAGCGTATGCACGGAACATACCGCACACCCAGTTTAAAGTGAGTCAATGGTGGGCCACAAGATTTATGCGAGGAGAGAATTTTTCCCTACAATGGAGAATAATGCTTTGTTAGAAATTGCCAAAGGACTTTCGCAACAAGGTTACAGAATTCCAGCTGTATGTTGTCTGCATACAGCAAACAAACAATGTACTACTATCGCAGTTTGCCAATGTAGACCAGAAGCAGGTATATTTTGATAGGCCACAAAAAAATACAGCTAACACGAGGGAGCAATTGAGCGATAACAAATTGCACTACTGGGAATAAGTGCCGACAGATGGAAGCTTCCTCCTTACGTAATCTTCAAATGCAAGGCGTTACCGAAGGCCGAGAAATTTCCTCCGGGAATTCATGTCCGAGCATAAGAGAAAGAGTGGATGGACATTAATCTTGTCAAGGACTAGATACAGACTGCGAAGAAATGGCAACCAGAGTGTCTACTGAAGAAAAAGGCCTTGTTGGTGTGGGATTAGTTTATTTGGTGAAAGAGGCCAAGGCCAGGCAGGACCCAAGAACTGACCAAAGGACCAAAAATGGGACGTTAAAGCGACCATCATTGCCGAAAGTTTGCTAGTGAGTAAAGCAGAATTTGGCGCTAATCATGGAATAGATAATTACAAAGAGATACAGGAAGACATGTAATTTTGTGCACGCTGGACGGTACAGAAGACTATGATCTTTAGCTGCAGGAGAACAGCGTTTCCGAGGATGACAATGCTGACGAGCCAGCCGTAGATTAAAACTAATCTGATGCTTTGGAATCTAGCACAGACCAGACAATGAGTAACCTGGTGAGTGCATTCAGACAGTCTGTGATTTGGCATCATCCGTAATAATGTACTTTTGATAGAATTTGGTGTAATGTTTGATTTTTTTACGTACTTTGCCAATTAAAAATTACATTGTTTACTATTTTTATATTGTAAATAGATGTACCTATATGTGCCTATGCTATGTCACAACCCTTTTGATTCAGCATTTTAAACCAACTTTGCAAAAACTTTTAATTAAAAAAATGTTTTTCAATTTTTTCTTGCAATAATTGTAAGGCCTTAATATTTTTCGTAACATTTGGTAAAATTGCTGCAACAGTTATGCTGATAAATATGGTAATACTTTCAGATATTCTATAGGATTTTGGTAATAAAATCTTTCTTTAAAATACACACACATAAACTTTTCTTAGCCAAGTTACAGATTATCAAAAATTTCTGGCCACTTTAAATAACCATCAAATATAAAAATTCTCCATTTACTTATTTAAAAAAAACTGCTACCGAGTCACATTATGCTAATGATAAGTACAATTCTGTGAAACAAGACAAATCTTTGAAAAAAATTAATACTATACTGAAATTTTTCAATACCTCTGCTATAAAGTTGTCTTGTCACAGAGGCAGAAATAAGTTTTATAAAAAGTGGAAAATACTTCGCTTTATGTACAGATTAGACTGGACCAAGTACAAACTTTGCTATACATATAGAGGTTTTTGTAATAAATAGATGCACAATACAGATGTTTTACTCTACTAGTAATTACGTATGCACATTCAATAGCTGCCTCAAAGACAGTATACAGGAAATATTCATCTACCAACAAAATTAGAATATTTTAAATAGTCACAGGTTTGGTGCATTTATTTCTTAAAACGGTAACATGGAAATCTAAGAAGTTGCGACCATTAAAATGGTGCCTAACACTTAGTAAAATGGTGTACAGGTAGAGGAAAACTACAGGTAAATAATGACAACTGCCAAAATTAAATACAAAAGCGGTACATCCACAAAAATACCAATGCACCTCCTCCTGCAGTAACCAGTACATTTAGTGTAACACAACATTACAGCCATACCATACTTTATGTTTCAATCAGTACAGCAGTTACAGTATAGTGGTTGTTTTAACATTATACATAGCTGTACTCACACAAAATTTGGACAATTCTCAAGGCACTTACTGTTTGTATTTTACTTTTAATTAAGTTAGCCAATGTTAAGACAGACATTGCATTAAGGTAACACAATTTCGTAAACATTCAGGCTTTGATCCCGTGTTTCTACTGTTCTTACGACAGTAACTTTTAAAGCTTAAACGAAGGCAAGTATCATAAATATGTATGGCAGATTGGTTGAGAATGGTGTTCTCTATGATGGGTAATTTTTTCAAGACAGTACATATGGGTCTAGGTAATATGAAATATTCTTGTTGACCTTTTAGTCGAAACAATTTAATTTACTGTCTTAAAAAAAAAAAACACACCTATCACGGCCAACATCATTTAGAAGCAAACTGCCAAACATATTTGTGATATCTACTCTCGTTTCAGGCTTAAAAAATTTATTACTGTGAAAGAGCATGCCCTTAAGGGTGTTACCTACCTCAAAGCTCTAGTGGCAGCAAGGATAGGGTTTTATATGCGAGTGTGCAATCACTCGCTGCCCGAGCAAACTGGCCTGGCCAGTGAAATGTTTCAACCGTGCAAAAGTGTGTTGTCCATTTGTGTTTTGTTTTTTTCTCCAACCTGCAAGTACTGTTTCTGTAAGTGTCTTGTGCATCTCTGTTTACATTTTTAGTAATTAGTAGCCTGGCGGCTGTTTCCCATCTTTTTTGTTTTACATGTTAAATTAGATTTGGTGATGCTCAGTCACCTTTTCTGATATCTCTTCCCGACAAAAACCATTTTCTGCACTGAGAAAAGGAAAATTCTGCTAAACTAATAAAATTGCAGAATGAAAATGTGAATAGCGGTTTTTTAGCATTCCAGCGCATATGCTTTTATGCTCAGAGGTTTCAGAGTATTAAAAAAAAACTGGCTAACAAATCCTTCAGCAATGTCCTTGCCACCAAGATGAATAAGAAAGTCGTGGTGGTGGTATATATGTAGCTTCAACAGGTACTGAGCCACATAGACAATCATTTAACATATAAAAGCCTACACTTGCTTCCACCGTGACTGAGGTAGGCAATGCCCTTAAGGCCTTGTTACGGAGTTTAGCAGTGATTTTGAAAATATTTTTTTCATTGCTACCTAATACTCATATCAAAATTTCGCTGCACAGTTTTGACACTTACATGTTATAATTTGTAGCTGAAATTTTTGTAGAAATGTTTTGAACGGTATTTTAGATTTCATCACCCAAAGTACCATGATTTTTGTCATGAAAATAAGCAAAAATGAAGGAAATTATTTTTTTGCTGGCGAATGGTACATTATTTTAAAAAACGTGTCCACAGTATTGTGCATCGTGTGATTGCACGTTGACTCAAATTTTTTCAAAACTTTTAGTTAAAAAATATTTGAGTCTGAGAAAAATTTGGGAACAAGCCCTTAAGCACACTCAAAACTGTCACAATCTAAGTACATTAATGAAATTATGTGAAGCCTTGTTTAGCCACTTTCCCATTATGTTGTTTTACAAACATAACCATAATGCTAAGCGAAAACTATTTGTACTTACATATGAAAACCTGGAACATTTAACTCCTGAGTACCTGTACACATGTAAGAGCTTTTTTCTGAAGTTTGTTACAATAAGTTATAGTAGGTTCTCCACTCGCAGCCACTTTAGCAGAGGTGCCAACCATTTACCAAAGGTTTCAGTATTTTTCCGTAGTGAACGTGCTTTCTTAAATGTGAGTACACAATCGCATTACCCATTCGTCCGAAATTTTGGCATCTGTTGTTGGAACTGTACAGCATCATTATATATTTTCCCCTTGTAATGTTTAACTTCGAAAATGCTCGAGTTTTATTTTGCCATATATATGATGGCTGCAATCATTCTATGCCACTGTGTTTACACTGAAGTCACATTTGCACAATTCACAAAACATGAGTTGTGGAGAAACATTTGGAGCACTTAAACATGTTTTCAACTGTGAATATTCTGAACAGTATTTCCGAAAATTCTTCAGTTTCTAACTCATAGTTGAAATTAAACATTCACATAAACATATTTCGTAAAAATATGACGACGTGGTTAGGTTTCCTATCCAATACTGATGATCAGAATTAGCAAAGGAAGCAACAAGTGAATGCTAGCACATGCATTACGTCTTTGTACCATGGCCACAGACATCACTTCAGGCAGACTCTGTAAACCTTGGTTACGGCTTTGGGCAAACAGATGCTGCAACCAAAGTGCTGTATTTGTGGATGTGACGTAAACAATAACAAGCAAATATGTTGCTAAACATGTGAATATAAATTGGAAAAAATAAAATTCGGTAATAATTCTGTAGCTACTGTAATTCTGTAATGAGTGATTATTCGTATAAACTACAGACAAATCATAGTACTAGCACCTCTGCTTTTGGGACAGTGTCATGAGCACGTAGTCAACTAGAATATTTGTCTAAATACTGTATATACCATATATTGCTGTTGACAATTACACTTTTGTTCTAAACTACAGCTACGATATTCTACATGATGGTGACCATTCCACTCATAATATCGGCATCTGTCGTCCAGCCACTACACGCAGCAAGCATCGAACATCAAAGCTGCATAAACTGTAGCAGCTTGCCGAAACAACAGTACGCTCCTTATATTTACACACACTTCTGTGTTTCACGTAATCTGGTGGCTGGAAATCTCATTCTGGCAGGAATAAAGGAACTATTGTCCTCTTCTCTGCCATGTCACACCAACATCAACGTTCATAAACAAGAGTGAGAAATGAACTCGCACCCACGTACCATGTGCACAATTTGTCCAAAATTTGGATGTCTAAAAGCGAGGTGCACGTCATACATGGAGAATTTCCATTTTGAGGGTCGACGGTAGTGGTAAACTTGGCTACAGCGCGGGTGGCTGGTGCTCGTGGGAGACTTCGTAACAACGCAGGTCACTTGGCCTGCGCTGAGCATGCTCAGGAATGTGGGTGTGTAGACTTCATGTCGCCATAGTGTCGTGTGCACCAATTATTCTGTCTCCGCGTGATCAGTACTGTAATAGCATTTCACAGTGGTATCGAGCCATTACGATGTTGAAATGGCTTCGTTATTTTACTGCCGGTAAAAAGTTGAAAGTGACTGCTGAGGCAGAGGGATCGTACGGCAGGCAGAAAATACGACATCTCAGAATCTTGCATCTGGCAACGACAACGAGACTAAGTCAAGTTGCAAGACTGTAATGCAAACAGACATACTTTCAGGGGCATGAAAGCCAAATTTCAACTGATAGAGAAAGACAATGTGTATGTAACGGAATTACAGCAGTTTGGTTATGCAGTTACTACAGAGATGTGTCAAATGGAGGCTTGGAGGCAATTGTTTTAAAAAGTGGTAGGCCAATCCCAACGTAGCCATGTCAATTATTTCGTTCTTTTAAAGCGAGTAGTAGTATTTTGGGTTTTTTTTTAAAACGATGTTGCACATCTTATGTCGGTGCTTGTTTTCAATAAGCATGAAAATGGGTAAATACTATTTATTGATCATAGCATGCTTTCAGGGTACTGTATGCATCCAGCATGTAACGTTTCCAAGGTCAATAGGTACTGAAGTAATAAAGATAATCTAGCATACACATTAAATACAACCTCCACTAGCAAAACACTGACCTGGTGTGCAGTCAACCAAACACATCTGCTCGCCTTTTTTAACTATTTGCAGTGACATCATCATTTATCAAGCAGTATTTTTCACTCACACACACACAAAACCATGATACTGTATTTACCGGCGTAAGGATGACCCCGCACAAAATGAGTCATGGTTTTTAAGGCACAAAACTTTGAAAGAAAAAAAAATATATATATTGTTACTTTAAAAATTTCTGGCTGAAAAATATTTTTTTTTTCCTTTGCCAGAAACATAAATATTTAGTAGAAATATTTTTTATGAACTTACAGCAGGTATACCAACATCATACAGGACACACAAACCAATAACAGTGACTACTACTGCCCTCCGGGCACCTAAGAGCCAAGGACACGCACTGCTGCAGTAACACGTGGCCAGCAACATCTTCAGTTGCAGGCAACTGTGTACTACATACTTGGCAACGATGGACTGAGGCCCCGCAGTGTACATGGAAACGCCAGGCTGCAGCAGCTGCTTGTAAGCCATCACATCCATGTGTGCTGTTGTCATCTGCCAGCCAAGCACTAAAAACGTGACTGTGTTGCCCCTTACCTAGATCTAGGCACGTGCTACAGTAGTATTGATATCCAAGCAACGCACACTTTGCTGCAAGGCAAACGTAGCCTATGTCACGAATATAACACTCATCAAAATATTGTACCGTAAATGTTATAAAAACGGAGCGCTTGTCTTGATCTGTGACGGAAAACGCAATCCTTGTAACATTGTACAACTCCACAGCTTACAGCTTACCTCTCAAACGATTTTTAGATTACCAATAATTTTAACACCTTCATATAAGACGAGTAGCAATTTTTTGAAAGCCAAAAATATGTAAAAATAGTTCTTATAAGCCAGCAAATACGGTACTATAAACAAAGTATCACAATTTTTAAATGCACAAAGTGATGTGTGCAAGGTGGTGGTCATTTAATGTTGTGTAGCCCACTGACAGTAAAAATACACTCACAGTGTTACACTCTATTTAACAGATGTGTAATACCAGTTAAATAGTAAACCATATAAAACATGTAACACAATCATGCATAACCATGCAATTTACAACATTTCAACATGTTCAACTACAAAATCATGTTTGCCAATATACAGTAAGGCCTCTATTTACATTGAGGTTAGGTTCCTGAAAACCATGACACAAACTAAAACGACTTACAGAGTCAGACCAGCCCATTCCATGGCATATAGCCAAGGAAAAGGCTTACTTATGATGAATTGTTTGCATACCAATTAACAATGAAACTTGCAAGAGAAAATCATGTACCAAATCTTTTTGAAACATAAGAACGTTAACTCTGGTCCATATGAGTGGATTAGCGAGATAATCAAAGAATGGATTAACGTTATTCTGAATCAACGGCTACTTAAATGGGAAAATGTGTACTCCAAGATTTCCGATGTTAATATGAAGTGGCATTAAGTGGTGTGACTTAAATCAAGGACTTACTGCATTCTGAACTTTGCACTTTAAAGGAAATGGGTGATATAAAATTGGTGCTCAGAAGGGAGAAGAAAAAACAGTTTATTACAAATAAAATACATGCAGCACTGTAAACGAGGAAAAAATTACATGCAAGCAACCAGCTGTGAAGCATTTCCACTGTAGAGCTCGAAACATACAAACCATACATGCTGTCTTAAGCATGGAAAAATATTGATCACAATCGTAAAACTAAGCCATAGAAACCTGCATCAAACATTATTACAAACTTTCCACAAATAAAACAACAGGGTCATTACTTGAAGTCCCACTGAAAAACTGTTTCTACGAAAACACTGTGTCCTAGTTTGGTTTCGTCTTTCGCGCCTTGAGGCGATGAAATGTTTGGCGGACGTGTTATGTTCGACTAATCGCCTTCCCAGTTTCCGTGCCTCAAACGTAAAGAGAAAACTACCGTACACTAACTCTTAAAGCCCACATTCCCAACCCCCAACAGTTCACAACGGTAGCAAGCTTATGGGTGCTGCCAACCCTAGAAGTGTGGCGAGAGCACTGCGGGAATTCACATATCACATAATATTTAGATGGGGCTTATTGTTACTTCTCAAACCTACAGACTGTATCTACCAGTATACAAGCAAAGGAATAATTTACAGAAAACAGTTAAATACTGGATTTGCCTAAATTTGTCCATCATAAACAACATTAACAGACATATAAAATATTATTTTATTTTGTCTAGCACGTATTTGAAATACTGCTTTATTTTAAATATTTACATCAATATTTACCACATATTTATTGGTTTTTGATGATTATTAGCAGTTTAATACCAAATTCATTATCACTTAAGTTATAAACAGGCGAAAAAACCAAAAACACTCACAGCAATATTATCACTGCTTTACTATTAGTAGCGTATGTTCTATTTAAGATTTAGTACAATCCCTTTTTAACCCCCCCCATCAACCAAACTCACAGTTGTTATACATACTTTATTTCACGTTACTCCTATTTTCTATGGTCTCATTTGTTGCCTTTACATTAGAAATTTGCCTCCTTTTATACTTTCCTGCATTTTACAACAATTTTTCTAGGTCCCCGGAGAAGTGTATAAAAAGGGGTTTCACGGAGCATGATACAATTACTTTTTCTGTCTTTCTCCCTCCACTCACATTCTAGTAAAATTTAGTACAAACGTGTACATTTATACATATACATATCTGAAAGTAGTTGTTATTAACAAGTAAATCCCTATCCTCTTGTCAGAGTACTGGGGTATGCAGCACCCTTACATGCCACACATCATTGGACAGTTACTTGAACATACACACTAACTAACCAATACCTTACAAATGATAAAACATGCATACATGCTTCAATGAGTACTATATATCAAGTCTTCAAATTACAGTATTGACTTGTTTGGAATGGTTAAGAGTAAACATTCACTACTACTGTACATTCTTGGATAAATATAAAGGTTTTAACAACTGTATATTTGGTCATAAATGGGTGTATAGTATGACATATTGAACAATCTAAATGTAACATTTATAAAGTTGTTTTATTCATAAACATTCCCTAATACTAAAGCTATATCTAAACATTCATGTACTATCACAAAATTCAACAAAAAATTAAATAAAATGGCAGCAGATGTTCCACTTTAAGATATCCTCAGCTCATGTGGATTAACTGTTGCAGTTTATGTATGCGCCATAATCGACAAAAATTTCAAAATTCTTAATAACTTGGTTAATTGCTCGACATTTAAAAACAAGCATACAAGTATTCTCACAAAATCTCATCATAAACAACCTTCAAACATTACTGCATCATGCACACATCCTGTTTGCTCCACATTTTATCGGAAAGTTTATCAGTGCCAATCAAGCTGTAACACCCAGTTATTCACATGCATCATGCAAAGCAGAAACCCACACACACGTACGCACACAAGGCTGCGTGCAAGAGAAGCACATTTGCAAACAAGCAAGTGGGCAGCGAAGTACCTTGATGGTTTTCAGTGGAACGCTCTCGGTGAGACTAGAAAACAGGTGGTGTTCGTTTGCACAAAGAATGAGCGCCTCTGAAGTATTGATATTGTGCAAAAGAATCACGTGAATTTTCTTCCTATAACAGAATACAAAACAGCTGTTCAAAAATGTCTAGCTACGTACCAAAATATGTAGCTAAATGCGTGCTGAAATACCAATACAATACATCTCAATGAACCCTGTTTCTGTGTTGTCGCAACGCCCCATTTACGAGCTCTCTTTTCTCACATTCTTTAACAGTGATAGGGATAAGAAAATCAATTCCTCGATTCTTTGATACCTCCAGTTATCAATAAATAATTAGAAATTGAGGATCAGTAAAAAATTTGACTACAGTAGAACCCTGTTATAATGTTTCAGAATGGACTCAAAAAATGTTTACATTATAAATGGGAAAACATCATAAGAGAGTAATACCATATTGTAAAGTAGTTTTAGGGACCAAATAAAGATAGCATTATAGCCAGGAAAACATTATAAGTGAGAACACTATAACAGGGATCTACTGTATTAATTTTTTTACAGTTATTATTGGTATATTTGGTTTTGCCTCCATGTTTTCAATCTTAAGATAGAAAAAATTTTTTTTTCCCGAAATGCAGAAGTCCGCAATTTGTGACCGTTCTTAGTTACTAGACTTGTAGTAATCCAATAGTCTTCGCTATTATTGCACATGTAAGAACAGTAGACATACAGTGCCTGCCATATCAATATTCCTTGTATTTCTATAAATGCATACTTTTACCTTAGCTTATCACAAACATTACAGATTTGTATGTTTATGTTGATTGTCTACAATTTTATATGTACAGTAGAATCCCATCATAGCGAAAACAGAAATAGCGGACTATATTTGAGGAACTGTCAAAAAATAGCAAAAAATTCAATGAAAAATGTGAATTTTATGAGTAGAAGACGTGTATGGTGAGTCGTGTGAAGCAGGCTTGCAGCGAGATTCGTGACTATGTGAAGCAAGCTTACTGCAATGTACATGACCTTGTGAAGTGAGTAGGTATTTGTTATGCTGACAGCCGGATGTACAGATTACCTCCAGTCCTCGCCCCTACCCATCACGCCGCTGCTCCTCCCCCATGCCAGCCCGCTGGCACGGTCACGCGAGTCATGCTCCTGCCTGGACATCTCGCTTCCCTCCCCAAACTCAAGCATGTGTCATTCTAAAAATAGAATTATGCCCTTTATTTCCCCCATCCCTTTCAACACATGACCACTGGCTACGTTTCCGTAGTTAATCATTGTGCTTTCAACCGTGTTTAGTTTCACATACAGCTTGCTTTTCTGATTTTATTTATTTATTACGATTTTAGATTAAGACTTTGGATTACGATTTTGGATTTTAAAACATTTTTTTAAATAAGTTACTATCCCCGTATTACAGTACATATTTAGAATTTGTTTTTTAATTTATAATGTAACTTTTCTAAATGCGTAAAAGAGACCTTCCCAGCACAGTTACCGGAGTCTATCGGCCGCTACTGTGACACAGTCGCCTACGAAAGTCACGCATGATTACCGGTCACAAGCGACAGATAAGCTTATGTGCTGGCCGCTCCTGTCAACTCCAGTCACCCACGTCTCCGTTTTATTTTTGTTGACTATTTATTTCATTTTTTGTATCGTAGCATACCAGTACTGCCGCAAATACTGTTGTGAAGTGTTCAGCCACTTCCTCATCCTGTTTAAATATTTATAAAGTGTTTTTATTTTCTTATTTAAATTTATATTTAAATCTTTCTTAAGAGGCTATATGCCATTTTCAGGGTGAGTTTGTCAGGTGTCCGGTGTGATGCAACAGAATTCAATAACCTAGTAATTGGGGACATGTTAATTTAAATTCACCTTTTCAAAATTCAATATAAATATAGTCAAGGAATTTTAAAGTAGAGTCATTTGATTATTTTCCTGGCTTGTTTGGTTTCAAATT
>PNEQ01001019.1:46726-81211 GCA_003012365.1 Medauroidea extradentata | reverse complement strand
ACTGTATTCATCGCAGTCAGCTAGACAGACCCCTCACAGGTATTTAGCCCGGGTGTTCGACCACGACCCTACAAACACAAGAGTCTCGTGCTAGTCCGAGTGCAGACTATGCTGGCGCCCTTCTCACCACAATTACGCTGACCAAACGTAGCCTAGTTCGACATGCAAACACCTGTGAGGACCGGTCGACGTCAAGTTGCTAAAGTCATCATGGCGGCAAGTACACTTAGGAAAGCCTGCCAAGAGTGTTTTAATTTACTTTTTGTGTTCTTAACATTTATATGCTCCTTAAGAGCAAGTTTGATGCATGTCTTCTCTTAATTCAAGCAGAATCTCATTATGTATTTAATTTTTGAATTTAATACGTATTTTATTTTAACAATGCTTTCAGAGATTGTCCTACAAAAGACTGGCAGTTATATTTATATTTATATGTAATGGACAGAAACATTCTTAAAATTATTTCTTTACTTTTTCATGACTTTTGGTTTTGCATTTATGTTTAAATTAGAATGTAAGAGCAAATCCACCACGTCTGGCGGGAACGCGGGTTTCTGGGTCCCCGCCTGACGCCATATTGAGTTAAGTCTTCGCCCCGTCAGCGAGCAAGTAGGTTCTGCGCGCGGAGTACGGCCACGTCTCCCTGAGGTCCCTCATCTTTAGTGACATAATCATTTAGTTTTCAATAGTTTATTTAGTCTACCGGAACCTTTTTGTGTCTCTTCATGGCCTCAGGGATCGACGCACGTCAGGGCAGTGCTATTTCAGCCTCCCTCATAACTTTTCACTCAAGTCCATTGTTGGCCGACGCCACTTTTCACAGCTTTACTGATTCGCTCCGAGCGAATATTTTACGTATGGTCAATGGTGGCACTGCTCGAGGGTGTTTCAAGCTAATAAACCACCACGCTGGTTTCAATTCACGTCAGTGTTTCCCTCAAAGGCAACAATGACTTTCTTCCCCTCCGCACCCTAAGGAGCCACAGCAACCAGAGTCGTCGGGAGCAGCGCGTGCCAGGTAGGCTAGCACGCAAACCGCCACGAAGACTTCCAACACCGACAAGCGGCAGGAGGGCCAGGTTACATGGCCAACAGGCCGTCGACCCTTCCAGACGTCAATCTCAGGTAATCTCATGTCGGGCACATCCTTTGGTTCCCCTGAACCGACCCTGGCCTATCCCGCGCCGTGTTACTAAGCTATGGATCCGTGCTACGGACTTACGTTTTTCGTTTTAAAATGCATTACTGATGTAATATAGTCGGTTAAATCACATTACGTCGTTAAGAAAGTTATACTGGGAGTTGAATGATAACTAAAAAGATTGAAAATTTGATAAAATTCAGTAAATTTTATAAAAAATAATTGTATGACATTACTATGGTTAAGCTTACAATACAAATGGTAAATTACGCATGTAACGATTCCAAAACATAAAACCAAGTGTTGCGATTGATAAATATATACTTGCGTTGGTACTAAGTGTTTGCATTGGATATTACATTTATGACATAAATTTTTGTTCATGTTTGTAATACATGATTTTGTTTGTAAGTTTGCTCGAATTATTATTATTTTTACAGTTGGTGTGGTCTTAAGCTGCATGCACACGGTACAATTTTTATTACAAGTTCGTGTACTAGATTCTTTACAAGTTTATTTTACAAGCCGATGTGCTAGGTACGATACAAGTTTTCGCTGCACACGATACTGGCTACCTAAATAGTTGTGTTCAGAACAAATTCAAAATAAGCTTCATAACGAAGATTTTTATTGTGGTAGTTAATACTTTTCACCACATACAAACAAGTCTCTTCTCTAAAAGCATTTACTAACACTCATAACTGCTCTTTCGTCCAATTCTTTCCCTCAATGTTTATGTCTATCAATACTCGCGCGCGCCAAAGTTCTAGTGTTGCTGTTTTGATGAATTCTGATTGGCTGCTGCTTAAATATTGTAGTGCAGCTCGCAACAAAAATCGGACGCCAGCAATTAGGTAAATCCAGTACGTGAGCTCGCAGGGCTGCTAGTAGCAGGCTAGAAAAGCTAGTAGCCGAGCAAGTACGACTCCTAGTATACAATATTGTAAGGAATATTGTACCGTGTGCTGCGGGCTTTAGACAGTTGTCTTTCATTTAATTTCATTTATTTGCCTTCATTTGATCCCATTGAGTCAAATATTGACGAGGGATATTGAAGATGTCAGACAATAATTTCAATCACAAACATGTATAATAAAACATATAGTCACTTAATAACAATACAGTCAATTAATAGCAATATACAATCCCTTTAAAACAAGTACAGTATACAACGTATATCGGAAACAAATGTTACTGAAGTTTTAATATTACAATTTCAGTCATAACACACATCACCATTCATACACCTAGCAACAATACAATATCATAACAAGAACACACTATACGTTAATATTCAGTATAGAAAATTTCATCAATTGAGCAAGAATCAATATACCGAGTGATATTGTAATCATCATGTCATAAATTAAAATTTACATACATTTATAAAACTGTAACATATTTTCACACAGTCACATTAGTACAATTTTATAAAATACGAAAAGCAATTCAGACCCAATTAAATATTATTATTCACTGTTATAATATTCATCAATTGAATAAAATGCTTTGTTTAAAATATATTTCTTTCTTTAACACCAACTTAAATTTTATTTTATTTATCTTGCTAAGGTTTCTCAACTTAGCTGGTAATTTATTGTATACCTTAATCCCAGAAACATAAGCCCCTTTCTATAATTTCTTCGAATAATTATTAGGTAATGTAAATTACTACTGATTCTTGTATTATGGGTATGAACTGCTTGATTCATTACAAAGTATGAAGGATTATTTACTACAAAGTTTGCTATTGAATATATATATATATATATATATATATATATATATATATATATATATATATATATATATATATATATATATAGGGATGGCAATGTCAAAATACCCAAGCTTTTAAATTTGGGACGACATGAATCATGTCTATTTAGCCCAGCAATTATTCTTATAACTTTCTTTTGTAAACGAAAAATATGTATACTATTAGAAGAAGTAGCCCAATTCATTATACCAAAAGACATAACAGAGTGAAAAAGGGCAAAATAAACCTGTTTAAGAACAGAAGTTTCAAAAAGGCAAGACAAATTACCGAGTGCAAAACATGCTGAACCAAGTTTAGAGGTTCTATAATCAATATGTTTATTACCATCAATATAGCTGTCAATATGCAAACCTGAAAAACTTGTTGTAAATATTTCTTTCAAATCCATATTATTTGTACCAAACGTTAAATTAGGTCTACATTTAGGATGTTTGGTTTGTCTTAAAGCTGGATACTGTATGGAGGAGAAGTGCATTTTCTGCGGAGAAGTTAGGATGGTGGACATTAACAGAGTCAAATGTAATTAGAGGTTTACAGACAATCTCAGTATGCAGAGAAGAGATAGGATTGGGAAAAACCCTTGTGGGCGTCAGTAATGTGCGAGTGCACGCACAGTGCAGAAAAAGTTACACTTGACACGGAAATTGCATTCCAGTGTCTCTAGCTGAAGAAAGAAATACACCAAAACATCTGTTTAAAAGTGTTCTTGGTACAGCCCTTCGGCTTTAAAACACGCTGTCTTTATTGTGGGGAGACAGCTGATAAGAAGCTTACAAAAAGCACCCAGATCGCCATACAAAAATATGCCAAGTGAAGAATATATCCCAAAAACAGAAAGTATTAGGAGTATGTGCGCAAAGATGAGCTATAATGGGCCGGGGGGGGGATGTGGTTATAAATCGCATTAATAGCGAATGTGAACTAATTGCTGCCGATGTGCAATATCATAAGAACTGTTATGCAAGATGTTCAATCGTTTGTTTAAGTATGCCAGGCGAGCCATCTGAAAATGTGGTTGGAAGACTTGTTGACCAGCCCAAGCTAGAGACTTTCAATACATTATGCAACTTCCTAGCTAACAATAATGACTGCCAATACCCGCTATCGGACCTTATGGAGATGTTTTTAAAATGCAGTGCCGAAAGCGAGAAGTTATACAGTGAAAAACTATTGCGGGAACTTTTATCAGCACGCTATGGAATACAGTTGTTATGTCACCTATCATGAAGAACATTGGAACTGTTGTTTCCTTTGGACCTGTTGCATCGAAGATTTTAACTGTTGTAACACTGGCCAAAAGAAAAATGACGTGGAAGAAAAGAAGAGGATTCTAGATGCTGCTATCACCATCCTCCAGTAAGATTATTGCTCGACTTATCCAACTTACGAAGAAATATCGAAAGAGGGAGAAAATCATGTAGTTGAGATGCTCACTCATCTGCTTTCTGGATGAATAAAACCAGTAAACGGTCCACCTTACAACCAGAAGCTGTTGAGTATTGCACATGCTATCATTTCTTTGGTGGATCCACATTCTTTTGTGTCAGTTCTGTAAGTTGGAATTTGAGTGTTTCTTCAAAGGCATTTCTGATCAAGACATCTCATTAAGGGCGCTGTTGACCTTGAAGTCACAGCAGGAGCAGGCATAAGGTTTACAGGTTAAATGATTTTCTATTTTGCTTAGAAATGGTTGAAATTACATATATGCCACCTGTAACTTTTTTGTTCGTCTCAGTTCCGCGTACATTGCTATGTATCGTGTAAGCAGTTTGCTTCAATACCTTTAAATTGTGTGCAAAAAAGCATTTTTACACACAAAAACACACGAAAATGGCAATTCATAATTTATTTTTTGTAATTTTATTTACATAGTAATATTCTCCTTCTTTCGGCGCAGAAAATGTTTTTTGTCCGGAAGCAATATCACCGAAGGTGACAGAATGCCATTGAAAATAAATTAACATGCAAAACCCTATTCTTTCTCTGCCAGTGTTCTGAGGTAAGAAGCGCCTTTAATCTTCTGCACAATTTAGGCAGATCAGTTTCCTACAGTGAGATTTGTAAGTATGAAACTTCGATGATAGTTACTACAAGTAAAGTTCAGGACAATGGAATAGTGCAATTTGAGTTCGACAATGCAGATCATGACACAATCTTCAGCTGTTCAGACGATCTCTCCTATTTCACGACCGAAGATAGTGCCAGTGGCAAATGTTGTTGGAAAGTTTGGCTTCATCCCAACAGCAACTTACGACTGGTCTAAGAACCATGAAATTGATCACCTGATAATGGAAGATATTCACTCCCTGAAATTGTGCCCAATAAACGCCAAACTTGGAACCACATACCGCTGGATTTGGATGGTTGGTCCCAAGCCAACTGAGAACCTCATATCTAATAAGAGTGGTTTTTGGAGATTTCCTCACGAAAAAGCCTTACAAAAAGTCAGCAGTCATACCCTTGCCCCTCGTCAATCTTCAATCTTCTAACCCCACCTTAATTAACGCACGTCTTCATTTTGCAGTCGAAGACTGCAGGAAGCTGCAACAATGCTGCATTGTGACTTTCGATCAGCCACTTTTCATTAAAGCTATGGATAAGTCTCTTCTGTGATGAAAACGGGAGCACCGCATTATAGATTACGCGAACGCCTAGTTCGGACTCACGGAACAGCGGTACCGTGTAAAAGAGGAAGAGCAAGAGTGTTTGGCAGTCGTCTCGGAAATCAAACGTTACAGAGGGTGCTTGGAATATTAGAGATTTATTTTGCATACTGTCAACAGATGCCTTGTGTGGCTACAGTCAAGGCATGACTCACATTGAAAACTTGCCCGATGGTCCATGACGCTACAAGGATACGAATACGTGGTCGAATAAGTCGCAAGGAACGACAACCAGCTGGCTGACACACTGACATTGTAAGCAACGAGACTGAGTGGGAAGATATCCTACCGCCTGGACCGAACAGAGTGGACACGCAGCTATACCAGCTGACCGCAGAACAGCGCAGTACCAATATTAACAAGGGATACAAACAAGTGGTGACGGCATGAGACTGCACCACATGCCAAGAGAAACGTGAGGAGTGTGACAAAAATATGGTGAGCCACTGGCGCGTAGTAGATGGTCGAGTAGAGACGCGTTCCCCACAGCAGAAAGGACCGTGTAAGCTGTACATAGCGCTCTAGGAATGGGAGAACGTGCTCCGCAATGCCTACGACGGACATTTCGCCGAACACCTCGGAGAGCACCTGACAACCTGCAATGTATACTGCTTTTTCTACTGGCCAGGGGTGACCAGAGCAGTGCAGTGCCATGTCCGCCTATGCGAAACATATAATCGATATATGCCATGCTGAACTGACGGTGAACAGCAACAGCTCCTACGTGTACCAGAGCGCCCATTTTAGTCAGTCGCTTTGGACATTATGGGCACTTATCCCAGCTCATCACGAGAGAAAAGGTTCATCCTAGTCGTGACAGACATGTTTTCGAGGTGGACAGAAGTGTATGCGCTTCCGAGCACTCGAGTGAAAAACCTCGTGCGCACCATGGACACAGAATTCTAGGCAAGATGGGGCTATCCCAAGGTGATGCTTAGTGACAATGGTGTGCAATTCACGGGCAAAAAGTGGAGAGATGCCTGCAAGAGGTGGGGCGTCCAGCACCATATGAAACCGGTGTACCACCCACACGCCAACCCCATGAAGCGCCGGAACCAGGATCTGAAAACAAAGATCCGAATCCATGAGGGGAAGCGCCACTAGACCTGGGCCGAACATCTATTAGCCACCCTATTTACACTAAGGTGCAGAGTGAATGCCGCGACAGGCCAGTCGTCGGCAGCTGCCTTGCTGGGATGCAATCTCAGACTACCAGGGGAATACCATTGCACAAACACAGACGAGATATGACCAGAAGACACTGCAGCGAGGGCCACCAGATGACAAGAGCGACACGAGGAAATGAGGACCAACCAACAGTGCTATAAGCAACAATGGCTTAAGGGCACAAGCAGACCTCCCTCACCACACCAGCCTGGCCAGCGCATATACATCAAGGTACACCCACTATAGCAGGGAAGAACAACTTCTGTGCCAGCTTTGCTGCGAAGTGGAGCGGACCCCATAGGGTCATGCGAGTCTGTGGGTGCACAGCCTACCTCGTTCGATGGCAGAACGGTAGAATCACAAAGATCCATCATGACGACCAGCGAGCTAAGCCCGGTGGAGATTTCGCGACGCCATGCTACCACGATGCCACCTCAACCAGACACACCAGGTATGGCGCAGTCTGACACACCACATAAAGGAGACGGCACACCCACTGGTTGCATAAGGTGCCTCTTCACGAATCGGACACTGCAGACAGTGGTAACTGATGGTGGACGCTGTGGAGAGGTAGCTGACACCAGCAACAGGGAACCAGTGTGCCCGCTGAACCAGACAGTCCAAAGAGTCTAGGCACAGAATCCACTGCCCGCCGACGGAGTCGTAAGCACCCAGATGCCTGGCGTCGGGATGCCACCTGCCGGCGAGGCCAACCCCACCCCAGTGGTGCTGCACCAGGGATGACTGTGACAGAACTGCCTGCTCACGACAGGCCCGAAGGGAGAAACAACGGAGCTTCTGCTCAGTTGCCACTAAGTGGGAACAGCCGGCACTCACCTCTCGGCCTGTTGCAGGCTTTCAGAAGGTACGAACCAGGTTTTCACCCAATACAGGTGCTGCGAGAGAGATGAGACCAGGCACACACACCGACCCTCCCAAATGTGGCCGCCCTAGACCCCACTCCATGGCCGCCTCCACAACCGACTTCGGGTGACACGAACCTGGAGGATCATTGACGGGACAAGGAGTGCCCAACAACCCTCCGCCGATCAGTGTACCTATGGCGCGGGTTGTAAACCATGTGCCCCACTTGCCTGCATGACCTGACATCCCAGACAATTGTGGCAATGACACAGTTTGCTCATAGGCCACCGCAGCCAGGTTGCTATGCACTCCGTCCACGGGCAGCTGGCCCACGAAGATTCTCCTGCTGCAGGTAAGGCATCGGCGGCATCATGGTGTGCAGATGAGCTCCTGGGAGAGGACTTTTGAAGTGGACTGTTCTGCATCTCCTCTACAGAAGCCTGTCGTGTGCACTGCACCAGCCATTTGGAGCGGTCGAGGCGGTAGCACTGCCTCCACATATCGAAACACACCTAGCCACGTGGACACAAGAGGTGGCAGCATCCAGGCGCCACATCCATGATACTGGGTAGTGCCAGTGTGTACACTGATAAATCATGTGCACCATCCATTGATGGGAAAGTGCGCCATTTCCTAAGTCCACCGTGATAACACTTTTACATTGTGTCACGTGCTCCAACAACACCAGAGAGAAATAGGGAAAGTGGGTTATACCTACGCATGGTGGTTCAATTTCATGTCCAGGGGTAACCTTAAATTTGTTTTTAAATTCTGTTATAATATTATGTCGGGCTTAACCATTAAATTCGTAGAAACACCACTGTGCCTCAGACACATCTTGGACTCGCCCACACGCCGAGCTTGACCACGTGGTGAAATTCAAATTATGTTTAAGTAAATTTAATTGTTTTTATATTCTAAAGTGATGGCAGTGTTTGATTGTGCTTTTAAAACTAATCCAAAGCTGAAATTTACTTGGTCACAAATTAGTACGGCATAATACAAAATTACTTTAAAACTTAAAAATTTGTAATATTAAAACAATAAAACATTCCCCGAAGATGTCTGGGACTCTAACCAGCAAGAATAATAATTTAAAATTTATTGATCCTTTATTCTGTGTTTTGAAAGTGCTTTTTGTGTTTTGACGAACGTTTAGCATGAACCTGCTGCCGACGCAGGAAGCATACCAAGAGTTCGGCAGTGGGCGATAAGCGGCATTCGAAGGAGGTCAGGTTCATGTCGCTCCGGCACCATCTCATTTTTGTTCAATCTTTTAGAGTGTCAATAGCGTCTTTATTTGTCTGGAACACTTTCTCTTAATTAACTTCAGGCTGGAGGAACCCCTTCACCCCTACAACTCATTGCATCCAGAAGCTTCAGCATTCAATTTGTCTCTCTAGCACAAGTGGTTAGCTTTTCACACGCAGCTTCACCCACCGGACGGGCTAGGTGCGGACCTGCTTTTGTCGCCACCATTTGAGTGTATACTGTTCGGATTACAGAGACGTTCCAATAAATCTTCACACCCGTAAGGAACATTGTATTTATAGGCTTGCTGCTTCACGGTTTTAAGGTTCCGGGGTCCTCAAAACCCACAGCTTTTATTAAGTGTAGTGTGTATTATCAGCGAGGGCGTCCAGGTGCCCTATATACCTGGCGAGTGCTTTTGTTGTGTGTATCGAGGCGTAGGGAATGCATGACGAGTCCCCTGCGAAACACGACTCCGAGTGGGAGGGAATTTTTAACGCCGTGGCCATCGGCCGCACGACATAGCTCACCGAGGCGCTCGTCTCTTACACCCGACAAGGGGTCGCAGTTGACGAGTGGTCAGACCACTCGCCTCCTACCAAGGAAATCTGGGTTCGATTCCCAGCGGGGTCGGACTCCGGAGTTTCGCATGTGGGAATCGTGCCTGACGATGCCGTTGGTCGGCGGGTTTTCTCGGGTATCTCCCATTTCCCCCATCCCATCATTTCGGCGCTGCTCCACACTTACCTCATGTCACCCCTCACCAGTGCTAAAGACCTCGATGTTAAGCGCTGACCAAAATCTCTCACCCTACACCAGACGAGCTGGCGCTAGAGGAAAACCTTTCCTCACACGCCCATGTCGTTAAGGATAAATTCTAGCACTCTCTTCACCGGAGAATTAATAGTTAATTTCACCCTTACCGCGACCCCCGCTCGCGTCAAGTTTTTAATTATAATCTGTCAGGTTTAACCACAAATGTTGTAGAAATCTCCCTGCGCCATACCGGCAACTTGGAATCGCCCATGCGGCCAGCCATGTCAGTTTTGAAGTGAATGTAAATGTATTAATTTTGTAAAGTGTTTGAAAGTGTTCACTGTTCCTTCTTAAAATTCAAGAACTAACATACATAGTACGACAATTTGATGTAACTGGATACCCGAAAATTTCGTTTTGGAAAATAATTATGTAAACACACCCTGATCCAATTTCGGACTTTAATCTTCAAGAATTTACATTTAAAGATTATCCTCTTTTTGTTTTGTATTGTTTAAGGGTTCTTGTGTAACGACGAGCGTGTGGCGGGAATTTGCTGGACGAGGTAGGTGCACCATCATGGGCTCGTCAGTTGGCGGTTAGTGGCATAAGAAGGAGATCGGTCCTGTGTCGCTCCAGGCACCAGCAAGTCTTTGTTCAACAACTCACAGTGTATCAATAGTTAACTCTCGTGTCTGGAATATTTTCACTTTACTGTCATTACATGCCCGGGGTTACCTCCTTAACCTCTGCCACTCATGATGCCCAGACGTTTACCTTTATTAAAATTTTCATCCAGCTAGCATGACTGTTTTCACCTTGCAGCGTTGCCCACCAGACGGGTATAGGTTCGGGTCCACTTCAACCACCACCATTGTGAATGTGTGTATGGATATACAGTGATTTCTCAATAATAACGAATTCAGTAAGTACGTGTGTTATTTATTGGCTAACCGCCTCATGGCCTTAAGGTAACAGGATCTTGAAAACCCGCCAATACCCTAGTGTTTTTGTGTTGTGTGAGTGGGCATCCAGATGTCCGATATTCCTGGCGAGTGTCTTGTGTGTGTGCATCGAGACGTGGGGAGCGCCTAAAGAGCCCCATGCATATTTAAAATTCCGAGCGGGAGGGAATTAAATCAGATAATACCATGGCTGTCGGCCGCACAGCCGTCACTCTCCGAGTGCTCGTCCTCCTTGACAGGTCTCATATAATTTTACCACAGATATTTCTACATCCAACCCCTAACCGCAACCCCCACTCGCGTCAACAATACATCATATACAATAAATAATGCTTGTAAGATAATGTTCTTGTGTCTTTCTGATGTCAAATGTATTGGTTCCATTTGGTTAAATATTATTATTCTCTGCTTACATTGTGGTCAATACACCTGACATTTCAATACATTCTACGACTAAAGATTAGCACGAGATAATTTTGAAATTCCCGCCCGACTCGGGCATGTTTTGGTAACAAATGGCCATTTTCGCACTTGCCTGCAAATGAAAATATTCCACTGAAAATTCTTGTAACTAGTCTAATACCGATTCAATCGCGAAAATACACCTACTGTCTGATTGAGGACTCAGCAGTGAACCATTAAAATGTCAAAACAAACAGTAATATCAACCAATTTGTTCAATGTTCTACTTATTGAGGTCCTGGATAACTATAATCTTCAAAGCGTTTACTTAACCTCTAGTAGGCTGCACACAAATGCCAGAGTTATAATAGCTAGTTATATAAATCCAATAAACAAGAGAAGTGGGCTCGGGAATGGACAAATTATAGTGGTTTATAGGGTAGAGCATTGGATATGCCAACAGGAGATGAGTGTTCTGGACATGGAAGAAAATATGCTAGCTAGGAATAAGATGAGAGAGGTAACGCATGTGATGGCAGGAGAGGTACACAGCGAGAAGCTGCGATGAAGACCCTTTCTGGTAGTGTACGCAATAGTGAGATGATAGTGGTACTCTAGTGTGGTAAGTCGGGGACCACAGGGTATTTAGGCAACATGATGATGTTGCACTCTTAAAGTTATGAATAGGAATCTGGTATGGCCAATCCCCATGGCACATTACACACTCACTTATACACGGTACAGACATTTCCGAAAACTACCTGAGCCCCTGCATTAATAATAACAGAGTGAGCAAACTACCAATAGAAAGAGAAAGATTGTTGATGTTTACTCATCATCAAACATACACACAACTAAACACGGAAGAATGTCATGCAAGTAGACCGGAACTGGGTCTATCCATGATCAGTAGACAATGCTATATAAAGTAACATGCAACTAGTGGTGTGAAATTAAAGTGAAAATGATAAACCCCTGTGTACGGTGGTCGAAAGGAGGTTGGTAAACCCCAGGAAAATTTCCAGAAAATTATTTTAAATACTGTTACATACTGCATGATTTAAAACAAAAGATAATGGACATGGAGAGGAGACACATTCTACTACCCTGTGTTCTACGAGCCGATTGCCAAGGCAGTGCGTGCAAAGCTAGTCCAAGGGCGTAAATTTGAACACACCAGTGGAAAACTGCAGTCATGAAAGGCAGATACGAGGTTTCTGAAGACTATAGCAGGGTGCAAATAGTGACTTTGTGCGTACTGTAGACATATGATATTGTCATTTAAGGTGACACATCCTATGATATAATAGTGACTCAAACTTTAGTCGATATCTCGGTGGCCTTTGTCATGGTCCAGCATTATAGTTATTATCATATCAATGCTATTGGTGCATGCATGGAGGAGCCAAAATCACGAGCACTGTACCTGTACTTTCCTCATCCTCTGGTTGCGACATAACCTCAGCCATCAAATCTAAAATTAATAAGTCAGTTTGGGAAGCATGGGAAACATTTCAAGACATCACTGATACATTTGTGTAATTGGTCACTCATCGGTTCCAACAACAGCCTACTCTGAACACTTCAAACAGTTGGAACGAGATGATGTTCTTCTTCAGCATTCTGTTCATGCACAATTCCTCCAGTGCTGGACCCTCCTTCTGTAGTTGAACCAGGAATGGGTATGGAATAGAGACAAACAACAGACCGACATGTTCGAGGTCAGTCGAAGGAATATTTCTATGACAAACCGACATGTACACACACTTACAATATCGTCCCCAATGGAAGTGTGTCTCTTAGTTTGATTGGATAAGTGAGACCAATGTGTCATAATCCATGCATGCCTACAGACCGCGTATGGTGAAGCGGTCATATCTCTTCGAATGGTTGGTCGCTGCTGTTGCATGTTCAGCGAAGGAATGTGGGGTGTATGGAATGAAGGTCAAAGTGGGCATCCTTCCACATCAACGAATTAATGCAAACATTGCAAGAGTACAGGACATGGTATAAGAGGAAAGATTCATTACAGTGTCAGATGTGGCATTTACACAGCCCATTGGTTATGCTCAGGTTTATCATATGCTCCATGATGTGTTAAGTTACCGAAAGGTGTCTGCAAGGTTGGTGACGGGAAACCTGACCAGGCTTGGTTCTATGTGTCAATTTGTGTATGGCTTCTTAGTCTGCCCTCCAATCCCTTGTCTCTTCCTTGTGTTCTGATATCAGTATGTGGTTTCCTGTAACTGCATATTCCTGCCCTGCACAGTCTCATTTATCCTGCACCGAACGAATAAAAGGGCTTCAGGCACATCTGCCCAGGTGGAGGATTTGTCCTCTGCTCGGAGCTTTAGCTGGATCTTGAGTTCCTGATTTCCTCCTCCCGGTGGGATTTTCCCTGGGGTAATAAACAGGGGAAGTGTGGTAATCGAGTCACCAGTAGTCACACAGGGGTCGCCACTTCCAACTAGTATACTGAATTCCATTGTCGTCAGCAAAGTTTTTGAGAAACCCCATCCGGAGAATCACTCTCGACTAAACATCTGACTTATCATGTGTGCCTTGGGAATTGAGCCTCGTTAGGTCTCCACCCACATAGAAAATAGGTCAGTTGATACTACCAGGAACCTTTAAACTTGCTTGGTTCTAGAGTATGGACATATTATGTCCAATTCCACTGTGTGGAATGGCTGGATGGGTAGGTGTAAATGTTGTTGTTCATATCCGACTCCCAATCGCGGATTCAATGTGGTGCAAAGGTGATACTTTTTCACATACTCGCTTACATCATGACCAATTAATTGCAAATGATCGTGTGTACTAACTAAGCTTCGGTTATGCTCGACGATGGAGTGTAGTGACAAATGGTCGTCATGTGCATGATGTTGATGCGACATATGGCCCCATTTTACCCTTGATACAAATGTCTGCCAATATTCTTTGTTTCCTGATAGCCATGCCTCTAGCCTACCATATAACATTCGCCATCTAAAGACTAGTCCCTCGCCACATTTTAGTTTGCACTCTACTGCATCGGAATCTGTTTGCTCGACCTTACATATAATCGGCTGCGAGGTTTGCTGTCTGTGTTTCATATGCGATTTGCTGTAACCTGATGTCATTATGCTGTGTCGTAGAATGCTGGGGTGGCATCATCTCCTCCCAGTACTCTAGATCTTCAGTGGTGTGTGTGGCATCGGTGGAGCAGGATAAGTCAGTTAGCTCGTTATCCTTGCCTGATACATTTTCGATTGTAGATTCGTAAGCTTGTAGCTGTACAGATCACCGGGCTAGTTTACTGCATGCTCCTTATAATATTGAAACCACACTAAGCAGCGGTTGTAGGGGCAGAGTGTAAATTTTTGAAATTCCAGGAATCGTTAGTATCTTTTCTGGGCCCCACCATTGCAAGGCATTCACATACATTGATGTCACATCAATTATAAACTGGTCCCAAATTTGCACTACCATAATCTATTATCAGTTTACCATTTGATAAAGGACAGTCCCCATGCCCTCCTGATTGTCATCGGTTTGCACATATAGTGGTACACTTGGGTACATTCGTGACAACAAATACATTTACTGAATCTGTATTTGACTCTTTCGAATGCAGCTCGTACCTTCTCCATCCACCTGAATGGATACTTGGTTGACAGTAAGTTGGTAACTGATATGGTAATAGTTGCGAATCTTGTTATATACAGTCTGAGCCAGTTTACTAAAACCAAAAAATTTTCACAATTGTTTCTTATTCATGGTGGTGGCTATTACTCGATAACGCTGAGATGCTCCTGGTGTGGTTGGTTAACTTCTGTGTTTGCTGGATGACCTAAAATCTTGAATTCTGCCTTTCCTAGGTGGTATCAGTGGTTTGCAAAAGAGATCCCTTTCAGTGATAATTTTTCTAGCACAATGGCCAAGTGACAAACATGGTCTTCCCAAGTGTCTGACCATAAAATGTCACTATCAAGTTGTGCGGTGAGGAAGTCCCCAACAGGGCTGTCGAGTAACACATATTATCATCAAGAAGTTTGCAAGTGCACACTTAAGCTCAAACAGCAAGGCTAAAAACGTGAGTCTGCACAAATCCAGCGTAGTGAAGGCAGTCTTATGCATGCCGATCGTCCATTCTGATTGGTACTTGCCAGTAACCTGAATGCAGATTCAGTGATATCACATGTTTGGCCTTCCCTAGATTGTTGAGTGTGTAACGATGTTGATAAAGAGGTGGGGGTCTCTGACTGTACATATATTAAATTTTCTGAAGACCATGCAAAATCTTCATGACCCGTCAAGTTTCGGTGCTGATCTGATGGATAAATTATATACACTTTCAGTGGGTTCAATGAATCATTCCCTGAACTGGCTCATTAATGATTTGGCACTGCCGTGTTGGCCCATATGAGCTAGGTGGCTCAATATGGGTTCACTCTGTGCCATAGGAATGGCAAATTCTGTAATTGTGGTCTTCTTGAGAGGACCCAAAGCAACAAAAACATATCTCTTGTATAAATGTATTGAAATTGTGGCGACATGCCATTATAGGTTGACTTCCACAGATGCCTCATTGTGTACAATAAATATAACTAAACACCCTAAACATAGATTATGGGCACATCGCCGGTTATATACTTATTTACGTTTCTGGTCGTGTTATATGATAGATGGAAATATTTCAATTAATTACATTATACACAATCATATTTATTAACATATCTGTACTATAAACATTTAATACAATTGAACCTTTTAGTGCACCGGTGATATAAATGTTAATCAAGTCTATTAAGCAGCAAGCCTTACTCATTATCAGTCCAAAGTTCTCAATACCAAAATGTAAAAGTTCAAATTATGCTGCGAGCGATACTAGGAATATCACTATTACATGATTACACATCTTTAAACTTTTAAACTGCCTAGGAATTCTGGCAATAGTATTTAAGCCGGCTCATACCTTAACAATCTATATATTTGCTGGTGAGACGATTTCCCAGTGGCATGTAACTTGTCTCTCCTTGGCCCAGAATTCACAAACGATATGCCGAAACTTCAACTGGCGAACGTACTGCAGTTGACTCCGGATGGCGTGAATCGCTGCTTGCTTCGCCGCGCGTTTCCAACATACCACACAGTAGCAGTGTTTCCGTGATTTCTTACTTAATGAAAAAATAATAATTTTTATCAAGCACATACACATTCCTAAAACTTCAACATTACGTGGCTTGTTCATGCCCCGAACCCTGCCGCACGAGCTCAATCTTTGCTTGTCATCAGTCCAGTCCTCTCCCTTTTTGCCCGCTGCTCATCACTCGCCGTTAGCACACCCGACGGTAGCACTCGCTGCGGCTTGCCACACAATCAGGTTTGCTATTATATAATTTAAATGAAATACCACACACTGGGAAAATAAACCGAACCTAAATATGTCTGTAATAAAATAAAACTATTATAATACCATACATTTCATAATTAAATATATTAATACTTCTGAGGGGTTCTAGAATTTATGACACACCTGCCAAATTTTGCTGTCCAAACTTTCTCGAGACAACCAAATTGTCTCAGAATGCAGTTTTATATTGCGGTTCACTTTATCAAATTGTTGGACACAAGTTCCTGGACATCAGATACGTCTCTCGCTCTGACATACATTAGCTCAGCCTACAGTGGTACAGGTGCTGTCGTGTGTGGCAAGTTAATTATTTTCATATTTGTAAACCTATACTCGTTCAAGAGTTAAATTTCTATTGTGGTTCGCACAAGAATGACACAAGTAAATGCATTAAAACTAAAAATTACTAGATTACCACAAAATGGTGTGAATAGGGACTAAATTTCAACAAAGGTTCTAGGACACACTTTTAATAACCGAATTGGTAAGTTAATAATTTTACAAAGAGTAATAGTATTGAAATACAATTAGATTTTAGATAAAGGTATAAGATAGGGATCTGTTGCAAATTTTTCCCCTATTCGCCCCAACGTCTCTATTCACTCCATTTAACGGTACCTACTTTCACTAAAACACTTGAGATGAAATGCGAGCTTTAGCCAGATATTGTTAAAAAAACACAAGCAATAACTAATTAGCTAAACAGCGGTTGGTAAGACTCTATGAATGTCTCTCGCAGGCTTAGGTTAGCGTCGGTTGGCGGTCATTGGAGTGAGTCGGTGCGAGATGCTCAGAGGAGACGGATGTATCAGTCCATCCCCGGTCCTTCACCAGCGTGTTTCTAACCATTTTAGTTTTCAATAGTTTATGTATTTCATTTACAAGAACATTTTCTTGTTATTGCAAGTTTTAGGCCCGAAGGCCAGCAAACCCTCCTTCCACCCGCATTGAAACTGTACTCGGATGAGTGAATCAATGCACGGCACATATCCTCTTCTTTTCTTGCGACTCCTCTTGATGATTTTGTGCCCGTGCTAGCATTATTTCTAAACACGGCTTTCTGCTGGTAATCCATTTAAAACTTGTCCTCCTCGCCAATCAGTGTTCGTCCAGACCCAGTTTTATTTAGGCCTTTACACAGGAGGCACCTTATGGGTCATCGGAACCTAATCTTTCTAGCATCTTTACTGCCTTTTACTCCTGCTTCAGTTGTCTTAGCCATTGGTCGAAATCTTCGAGTCGTTTCCCAATCTTTGTAGCAAAGCTGTTCCACTTCTCAAAAATTTCTTTGTTTGCTAGTATAGCTTTCAGGTCTACATTAAGTATCCCGTAGTCTTGTAGTTGTGCCTTGAATTCCTCTCTGATGTCTTCGGTCTTGAGACATTCCAATACTACATGCTCCATCGTGTCGTGCGTCCCACAAACATCACACAAAGGTGAATCCACCAATTTCATGCTGTACAACTTAGCCTTGAAGTTTCCATGTCCTGTCATGAATTGTGCACTGTAGTAGTTTACTGTTGTCAAGTTTTGCTTCATCCTGTCTTCCACTTCAGGAAAAACCTTGAATGTAATTCTTCACTTTTCTGAAGTTTCCCAAGTTGACTGCCACCTTAGCAAGGTTTGTTCTCTAGCCATTTTCTTGTCTAATGACGATGTCGTCCTTCTTTGCCGTCGGCGTTGTTCGGCCAATAATCCTCTTTCTCTGGCCAGCAGATCCACTGGCAACATTCTTGTTATAGCAGTCACCCCTTGCCGGCCGCAACATCCAGGGGCTTATTTTGTTACCCATACTTTCCACCACTAGCCTCGCGCTAACACATTTGTTGGCCTGTCGACCCTGGAATCATCACCGTCATCATCCGAGGGGTTTCCCTTGCGGCTTCGCCATGTAGGCCTACTCCATTCCACCATCCATCTCATCTCACCCTGATATCCAGCCTGTCCGCCTAACCTTATCACCCACATCCTGTCCGACTCATCTTCCGAGACACTGCCATCACAATCTCTTCCATTTTTCCGTTTCGACAAAAACCGCCACTTTGTCAGATGCATGGAGAATAATGACAAATGGTACTTGAGCAATGATGAGGCATTATGATTACACTCATCAAGGCACGGACGAAACTTGACAAAAGTACACTATTACGACACTTAACAAAATACACTCGATGGAATCGAGGACGAAGGTTGACACTTGACGAACACGAAGACAAAATACATTTGTAACCCTTAGCTTCCATACGTTGCAACAAGCAGGGTCACCCTCTGATGCGCACAGTAAAGAAGAAGGAAGTGGGAAAAGCAAAGCAAAGTTGTTGACATCGAGTGGTGAACTTCTGAACCTTCGGAATGGTGATACCGACAGCAGACGCTATATTGTACACGTGCATAGCAAAGCAATTTAATGTCGAGAAATAAAAAATACTGGGTGGCAAAAGTACTGTTGTCCGTTGTAAAAGTTAACTGTTTTATTGAAAACATGTTTCTATATTTCTCTAAAGAGAAGGGAACAATGAAAAAATATTGTTACGAGTGTTGTCATTTTTGCACATCGCAACTTCTACCTAACTAATTGCATCAGTGGCGATGCGTGATCTAATTTGAAAGGCAAGCTACTAATCATATTTGCGGTTACCAAGATTTTAGTGTTTTAAAAGGGAAAGAGGGGGGGGGGGGTGGACTTTAAATCTCGGAATATTTTAACGGAAGAGAGTAATAATAAAACAGACTAAAAAGCATTTTCCTTGGCAACAAGCGTAGCAACCAGTTCAGCAGGAAATCGTAACGTCTTGTATGACAGCTGTTAAGGTATCAGGTATCGTGTCAAAAATTCTTTATCAGGACGCGTAAAGGCAATATGACAGGATACCTGATACCTTATAAGATAAAACCAAGGAGCCAGCCAGGCGGTGGTTCAGAGTGTCATGTTACTATCTACAGTATGCCGCGTTGGCAGGGGCGTCAATTATGGAGGAGGGGGGGGGGCAAATTTCCCCTCCTGGATTTAGAACGATAAGTGTATAATTTTTTTTGTCTATTTTGTTATTTACATAATACTAACGTAAGCGCATAAACCAAAGTTTTATTATTAAAGTTTCCAATTTATACATGCTCAATAAATAAAAAAGATGCAACAAGGTCACTGTCACCTCCCTTCCCCCAAGAAAAACCTGAAATGACGCCCCCGCGCGTTGGAAAATCATGGCTGGTGATGTGGCCGATTTTCGAGGTCATTGGCTTAAGAGTTACAGCATTCGCATTATTATAATCATAGCTCTCATAAAGCCTTCGTTTAATATCCTGCCATCAACACTGTCGAACAATTTTTGTATTTTTACAAAGAAAAGCTTTGGAATCCCAGTTGCCAATAAAGCTTTAGTAATACTAACTTAACAAAATTGCATAATTTTCAAAGTTAGTTGTAGTATTACTATAGACAGTTTGGGATAAAGTGAGCACTCAAAAAAAGCCATACTAAAAATCTATTTTCAGCCATTTCGTATTTTCCGCGCGTAACAGCAAATGATGGGAAATGTTTAACATCTCTAGCCACGGCACATGATGTTTGCGCAAGTAACATAAAGTGTTCAGTCGGTAGGAACCTATATAGTTTGATAATTATATAAAGTACAAGTATGTCTATTTCGGTTGATTTTGTTTCAGTATTGTTCTATTAAAATATGAAAATAAACGGAACTATTTTGCGTAATTTCGCTGCCAACCATTCCCATACAAGGTGTAAAGAAACTATAGTTAACGTAGAATTATATGCTGTAACGGCCAGTGATATTTTTCAGATGTCAAATTTTTAGTATTCACTTTATCCTGAACGACCTAACGCTTCTTTTGGCAACTGGGTTTTCAAAAAGTTTGTAAAGGTAGCTTACAAAAAAATTACAGTCAACAGTCGATCTCACAAGGATAGTTCCGATATGTTTACGAGAACTGAGCACAAAACACCATTATTGAAATTAATTCTGTAACATTTACAAAAATTTCGAATTAAGAGAAGTTTTAAATAAGATTACAAACATGTTGAATTACACAAATTTCAGGTGTCAGCCTACCTTCTCTGATGAGGTCACAGCTTTGTTTAATACTAAAAACACTGTTGGAAAAAGGTTTAGCACGTAATCCACACACACAACACTTGCATCCGCGTTTCCGTTTAATTCATTTTATGTATCTTGGATTTTACTCGCAAGACCAATTTTATCTCTAGTTTAGATAGCGCAGCTAATAAAGGTAAATTTCAACGCACAATAACCAAATTAAATAAAAAACGATAATATTCACATCGCAGCATAACCGTGCAGCGCGGGAACTTGCCAGCATATTGGACTCGTGTAGTAAAACGAACTGCCGGTGACCAGTGTTGCCAACTGAAATTTATAGAAAACCACTAATTGCACTGGAATAATCACCGGAGACCTATGTCTTTTCAATACAAAAGAAAATTTCCAATTTACTAGTATCAGTATAAACAGTCTTTGCCTCCCTGTTTATCAACGTATAAGTTACAAAACTTGACCGGTACATTATCTGAAATCGCAGTAACTGGTAACAAAACCACTATAGTGGCAATTCTGCTAGGTTCGGCTATATTCGTATCACTTCGGTGAGAAAGCACTGCAATCGTAGCTTCTAACACAGCGTTACGTAGCCAATCCCCTCTCGAGTTCCTTCCAACTGGACACCCCACCAACCCCTTCATTCACCTGAATACTATCGCGGCAACTCTACCCACTGGAAGCGTTATTGGAAGCGCTTTTCAACAGCTTGCTTTGGTTGTTTACGAGTTCTTATCTTTCAACTGACAGTAAAAGATACACCTATTTTCACGGGCCATAGTTAGCTTCTAGTGGAGACAAGGTTACAAGTAAATATTAATTACAATCAGAGCATTATCAGGAAGCTGCCTGGGCAAGCACTGCTTGCCTTGCTTACCTTGACGGGACGCCACTGAATTGCATTCTTGTATAAACAGTACCTATATATTCTCCAAACTAACTCTTTACAAACTCTGTCTTTCACTGTCTAATTATCATATTTATTGTAGTTAAAATCCATTGTTTTCATTATCGCTAGTTCAGTAAGAACTAACACAGTACAGATCGCAGTGCGGAGGACAAGCGACCGGAAGAGCTAGGAAGTTAACACAAATTAAAAAAGATTCCTGAAAACTCTAAGTGACAGAGACATTACTTTAGTTAAGCAAAATGTTGTAAAAGCGACTTACCACTGTCAACATGCAGAAAGGACTGGCCGATCCAAGATGGCTGTTGGTCCCATGCGCCGAACACCGACGCCTGAGATCAACTCAGTACACTTCTTAAAACTAAACAACACCAAGCCCTTTGAACACATGCCAGAAACGTATGATAGTTTAGTTTAGGAATTTTAAAATACAAATACAGTGATTATTCTTTACCTAGGTGTGATGTGCGAAGGTGGAACTGACATACACAAACAATAACAACTGTAATAAAACTTAAGAACTCGCTGTATTCACCTGAAATAGAAACATAAACACTGGGCACTGACAAAATACAAAACTTGGCTTTACGTTACTTGATAAAAATATACTGTATAATATGGGATCCCGGAGCACGACAAGTAAAGGGGGGAGGTGATGCTCTGGAAAGAGCCGGGACTAGCCGGCTGTTATGTCGAGTGTTCCTGTTTATAACAACAAAATTACTCACAGAATTCTTCGCGCCCCTTATTACGAAGAACACTGCACACAAGGGGGAGGGGGGGGGAATAAGGTAAAGATGGGGGCGGTCTCGGTGCTTGTATCGTTGCTGCTGCAGACGTGTGTTAGGTTTGGGCTAGATGGGCCAGGATGTACAATGTCAAACGCCCTCCTTCTGAAACTCAAACCTGACCACGTCCACTGCTGCTCGTCGACTGCTCCTCCCAGGCCCAAACTCCGTCCCCTGCAGTACAGCAGGTAGCGCGGAGCGGCTGAGCGCCTAGTCTCTCTGGATCCTGCTCAGCTCTCGGCATTCCTGTCCCACTCCCGGATCGTCCCCACTTCTCCATCCAGAGTCTTCCCAGCGATCTGTCCATCTGGTGGAGGCCGGCGGGCAGACAGAAAGGGGGGTTCAGGATGGTCGGACGTCCGGGGGCTCGGGGCAGGGGCGCCACCCGTGGTGAAACATGAGGATGGTCGTCTCGGCCGTCTGGATCGTCTGTGTGTCTAGTCCGGTGGATTGTCTCGTACTGGCCCATCATCACTTAGTATCAGTATGTTCGCCTCAGGCATTCCTCTTTGTCTGCGTCCCCAGCATCGCGGTGTCTCATCGTCGGGTGGTTCCTCGACTATGACACAGAAAGTTGTGTCTTCCAGAGACACTTCCGGTCCCCACACACTTTGTGGCAAACTTTCGCTTTCATCCGGTTACTTGTTGGGTTCTTCTATGCGCGGAGTTTCGGCATCGGGGCGCTCGGCATCGGTGGGAACAACCACACATATAGTTGGTCATAATAGGTTGGCGTATACAGCTAATCATGTCTTTTGCCGGGTCCTGTTCCTTGGGCTGATGTCGTGGCGTATGTGGCCGGCTTCGCCGTCACTTGCTGTCTCTCTCTCCCGGTCCAGCATGTCCTCTACAGGATGAATGCTAACTCGCCTAAGATCTTCTCTGTGTACTCAAATTAACCTCCGCCCTGGGGTGCGCACAAGGTATATCGTGGTTCCCAATCTCGCCTGTACAGTGTATGGCCTCAGCCAATTCTGTGCTAGCCCCACACAAAAGTTTTTCATACTGGTTGATTGTGGGTGGTTTCCAGCATACACCTTGTCTCCAACCTGAGTCGGGCGGGGTGTCGTTCAGTAGTGGGTGTGATTTTTGCGGCGTATTCGGCCTGGTGTTGCCATGTTTTTGCCACATCATATTCGTTGTTGCTCTCCGCGCTGTTTTCTGCTGGGGCGTGCACGGCCGGGGGCGGTTTGCCCTGACAGGGTAGGTTTCTCCCTTGGGGCAGTGCAGCGGGGGTCTGTCCGGAGGCGGCGTTTACCTGATTGCGCAATCAGAAAAGCATGTAGGCCACATGTATGTTCCATTGTTCTGTGGGATTGGTAAGTGGGTGATATGAAGGGGTGACTGTGTGTTAGTTTGAAATTTTATTACCACTGTTTGCAATTCATTCCCACGAATTGACTGCCATTGTCGGACAGGATCTATTACAGGACCCCCCACCTAGGGAAAAATTCCTTCTCCAATGTGGCACATATTGTGGTGGTGATTGTGTTGCGTACCGCGTAGGCCTCTGTCCACCAGCTAAATAAACCTGTCACCACGATTAAGAATCGTTTCCCTTGTGGGGTCCGCAGGTATGGCACCATTAGTCGACAGCCAAGTCTTCAAATGCACCTTATGTGCATGCAGTACTTGTTCTGTCCCATCACACCTGCGTGCTTTTTTACACTGTCATTCCCAATACACCCTCACATACTCCCGTGTGTCTTTGGAGAACCCTGCCCAGTGAAAGTGGGCACAAAGCTCTTGTTGTGTCTTGTCGGCCCCAGGGTGTCTGGATGACATGTGGTCGTGCGCGTAGTAGAATACTAGCTCTCACACTTCGGGGGGATGTAGGTTTTCCATGTCTCCGAGTTCGGCGGGCGTACTTGAATTAGCTCATGTACTATGTGCATGTGCTCCTTGGTTCGCTGTGTGCACTGATCTTTTATGCGGCTTGCTGTGGGGGACGTCACCTTGGTGTTGCGCAGATGTTTCTTAACTTCCAGCCAGCTGTCAGGGCTCGGTGGGTTCGCCTACTCTGCGATTACTACACAGGTGGATGGGGATTCCGTGGTCTGGATGCTGTTTACGTCCGTCCGGCTCGCTTGTGAGGGGGGAAACAGGTGTTTGCCGTCCTCATCGTCTTGCAATGTCACCCCCTCATTCAGTTCTCATGACAGCAAGTCTGGCAACTCGTTCTCTTTCCCTGGCATGTTCTGTATCGAAATCGAACGACTGCAAAAACAGTGCCAAGCGCACCAGTTTACCACGCCGCCCTTGCATGCTGTTCAACTATGTCAAACACATGTTATCGGTGCGAAGAATGAATTTACATTACAGCCATCCAAATATGAGCGATACTTCTTTAGGGCCCACACCACTGTCAGGCACTCGTGTTCATTGCTGTGGCAGCGTTGCTCGGCCATGCTGAAATTCGCACTGCCATAGTTTATAATTCGGCGACTCCCATCGTCCACAATCTGGTACAGTACTGCTCACGCACCGGTCAAGCTGGTGTCGGTTTGTACATATAGGCGTCTTTGTGGGTCGATGCGTGACAGAATGTGGCATTGGTTGAACTGCTCCTTGAGTTTCCCAAATGTGTCTTGCGCTTGTTCTGTCCAGCTGTCTCGGTATTTGGTCGACAAGAATTCGGTCTGTGGTGCAGCTGTCTCGGCAAAGTGAGGAATGTAGTTATGCAACAAATTTGCGAGGCCAATTAAGCACTTCAGTTGTTTGAGTGTTTTTGGGGGTTCTGCTTCCGCAATCTTGTGCAAGTGTGCGGGGTGAGCTTCATGTCCATCCGCTTACCACATGCCCAATGTAGCACTTCGCCGGCGAGACCACCAGGTGGTGTGTGGCAAGGCATTCCAAAACATGGCCTAAGTGTCGCACGTCATACTCCCAACTTCTCGACCAGATAAAGATATCGCCTAAGTACGCGAATACACACTCGCAAATGAAGCCCTCCAACACCCTGGCCATCATGAACTGAAACACTGAGCGGGCGCACTTGAGGCAGAATGTCATAGCCATGAATTGGAAACGAAATCCGTCTGGCATAGTGAACACGGTTTTTACTCAGTCTTGCATGCGTATGGAGAACTGCCAGTAACTGGATTGTAATTCCAATGTGGTGATCACGCGAGCGTCCTTCAAGCCTGCCAATGCCACGTCTACACTCAACTGGTGGTAGGGGGGATGTTGCTGAGTCCGTCACCGTGATCAGCGGGCAAAAATCTACGCAGAAGTGCATGGAGCCGTCCTTTTTAGCAACTATATACTATCTGGAAGTTGTATCTCCTGTCTGTGGGTTCTATCACCCACTCCCTCAGCATCTTGTCCACCTATTTGCGAATCACCCTCTGCTCTTCGAGCCCGTATCCTCTTGGTCAAGTGTACACTGGTTCCTCATCGGCAGTCGTTGTTGCATGTTCAGCAGTGGTAGTTGCATGTAACAAAATCGAGAACACGAATACGTCTTGGTATTCTCTCAAAACCTGTTTTACACTCTCTTGGAAAGCTAGGGTGACGTCATGAGCTGAGGCGTCAAGGGTCACAATTCGGTTGGTCTGAAACACTGGATCGTCACAAGCATAAACAGTTCTGCACTCACCTGGCCCGACATTGAGTCTCCTCACGGGCACCTAGATGACAGCCTCCTGGTCCTCCAGCCAGGGCTGCCCCAGCACCACAGTCTCCCGCAGTCCATCGACGACGAGCACCTCGGTCCGCGACAGCTGGTCGCGGAGGCGGATCTCGATGCTTGTAGAGCCGAGCGATGTACCTGCGCCTCCGTGGGTGATGAGCTGGAGTGTCTCTTGGTCCCGGCGCAGGTCGACAGCGGGGACGAACACCGGTTGCGGTGTCCACGAGAGCTGCTGTCGGTTGTCCATTGTTCTTCACCAGAATCCGCAGGCAGTAGCAGCCGTTTAACACCATGTTGGCCACTGGTTCGGCATCGGTTGTCACCATAGGGGGTCTGTTGCTGAGACCTCGGGGAGGCGAGCATACAGCACGTCTCCCCCGGCTACTCGTTTCCCAGTGGTGGTTTCTCCTCGGACAGTGTCTGTGCCAGTGGAAGGTGGGCGATGGACATGTGTGGCACTGTAGCTGGTGTGGCAGCTCTTGTTGACAGTTCAACACCCCAGGTGGTTGTCCGGTTGTGATCGGTCTCGGCCTCTGCTTTCTCTGCAATGTCTCGCCGTATTCAGTGGCCCGAAGATCTGCGCCCATGTTCGCCAACCGCTCTGTCCCAGTCTTTTGGCTGAGAAACAGCTTCTTTAGGCCATTTTCCGCCATCACTGCTCTCCTTACGTAGGTCTCAGCGCTTTTTCCGTAACTGGCTTAGGCAAATGGTTGGATCGCCTTATGCAATCGTCTGGTCACATCGTACGGTGCGTTGTGAATGAGTGGGGCTGGTTCGATGCAGTGTAACAGCTGTAAATTCCACGCGGCATGTACCTATAGGTTGACTGTCAGCTGTTGCTCCTCTTCTGTGCCTATGTGGCAGACATGGGTGGAACCAGCTGGGGTTGGCACACTGTTGTGGACATCTGGGGTGGCATCGGCCTCAGTTGCTGGCTCCACAGTTTGAGGGGGGTTGATGGCAGTTGTGGCTACCGGGTCATCCTCTACTGACCTGGCTGGAGTGAAGCACCAGGGTTCCCACCGTCTCCGCCTCAGGTGTGGTGGTACCTCCACTGGTGGCTCTTCCATGTGCATTATGAATGTCTCATCGGCTAAGGCCACGAAGGGGCCCCAGACTCTTTAACCTCTGATGCTGGTATGGTTGACTCGTCATCTGGCTCGGTGATGGGTGGCTTGGGGGTGGCATCTGGGATCGATGTACCGATCTTCGGGGCTGGAGTGGAGCCGCCAGCTGAAGTGGAGTGTCCATATCACCTGCTGGGGTGGCTCCTTTCGTCTGTTCCTTGGGCGTCCGATGTCAGCGTCGTCTCCTCACCTTCCTTGGTGTCAGGGGTGAAATATTTAACCTGCAGATCGTCTCGATCCACCTGATGTAACTTGCCCTTGCAATCCTTCATGACATAGGTGTTGGTTCCCAGTTGCCTTCGTACTGTACACGGGCCCACCCAATGGGGTGCAAACCTGGCACAACAGTTCTTCCCACCTGATGACGAAGGTTGGTTGCACATATACACTGATCGTCGCTCACGACATGGTCTGGGTTTGGGTCTCGTGAAAGGTAGTCTGAGACTTAGAGTGATTCTCCCCGTACCTGTTCAACAAAAAAATCATAAGATTGTAAGAGTAGATCACACCTGATCAGTTTGCGACGATGTCCATGCGTGGTATCCAGCCATGTCAGGCACTTGTTGTCAGTGTGGAGGGTGAATTGGCAGCCTTCCAGGTGTGGGCAGTAGTGTCGCAAGGCCCAGACAACAGCAAGACTCTTCTGCTCGTTGCTGTGGTTTCTCCTTTCCGCATTGCCAATCTTTGCACTGCTATAGCTGAGCACGAGGCGTGATCCGTCGTCAGCTAACTGGTAGAGCACTACACCTACCCTTCAGCACTGGCATCCGTCTGGATGTAGATTCGGCGATTTGGGTCGATTCGGGTAAGTGTGCGACACTTGGTGAACTGTGTTTTGAGGTCGTCAAATGCTGTTTGCGAATGTGCACTCCACTTATACTTTTGTTGTGTAGACAAATAGGTCGGTGAGTGGTGCTGCGATGGTTGCGAAGTTGAGGATGTAGCTTCTGAGCCAGGTGATGAGTCCGATAATCCTCTACATTTGGTACGTGTGTCGAGAAAAACACTGTCAGCCTCTTTTTGAAGTTGCCCTGGGCAATACATGACCCAAGAAGTCGACAGTCGTGGCACCGATGTGGTACTTACATCGGGCGACCACGAGGTGATGTACAGCGAGTCATTCCAGCACTAAGGCGAGGTGTCGCAGATGCTCCTCCAACGTCCTTGACCACACAATGACATCATCAAGATAGGCAGTGACGAACTCGCCGATGTAACCCTCGAGTACACTGGTCATCATTTGTTGAAATGTAGATGGGGCACACTTGAGGCCAAAAGTCATCACTCGGATTTGGAACTGGCATCCATCTGGGGTGGTGAAGGCTGTTTTTTCTCTGTCATCTGGGCGGATTGGCACCTGCCAATACCCAGACTTCAGATCTAGGACGGAGAAGATGAGTGCTTTCCCTAGGCCGGTTAGCGCCTTGTCCATGCTGAGTTGTGGTGGTGGTGCACTCTGGGTAAAGTAGTTCAGAGGCCTGAAATCCACACAGAACCTCAGAGTCCCATCTTTCTTCTGTACCAGGGCTATCCAGGTGTTGTAGCGGCTGTCTGACGGCTCAATGACACCCTCTCGCAGCATCTCCTCTACCTGCTCTCGAATAACTAATTGTTCATGTAATCCATAGCCATGTGGTCTGGAATAGACTGGGTCTGGTGCTGGATTTGAAATTGGGTGTTCTGCTGCTGTGGTGGTGTGCAGTAGGTCCGAAAATGCGAAAACTTTCGCTCTCTCATTCAAGATGTTTTGGACAGCTTGAAGGTAATTTTCGGGTACCTCATTGTTGATGTTGTCTAAGTTGATGTTCGTATTGTTTGGTTCTGGTGGTTGGTCAACGGCATAGATGGTCCTTCTCTCCCCTGTACCCACATGGATGCGACTGGTGGCAACCTCAATGACGGCCTCCTGTTGTAGCCACGGTTGGCCCAGAACCACTGGGTCTCATAACCTGTCGACCACCAGGGATTCGGTGAGGGAAATTTGGTCCCGTATGGTGATGGCGAGGTCTGTGGTACCCAGAATGGTGCCTGTCATGTCGTGTATGGCTAGTTGGAGCATTCCTATTTGTTGATGCACCTGTTCCGCATCGACGAGGTTGGGGTTGACGAACGTGTGGCACACCATGGTGTCGACGACAGCTGATGTTTGTTGGTGGTTGACTTCCATGGGGATTCGCAGTGGCTTGCCTGCAATGGCCGTTACCTTCCCCAAAAATGGGGCTGAAGTTGTCATGTCCGGGTGCTGTGGTTTGTTGACCACAGGGAGGTCGACGTCCAGTAGAGCACCTCCTGTTCGGCGTTTCCCACCGGCTGACGTCGGTCTCTTACTGGGCAGTCACTGTGCCAGTGGAATGTTGGTTCTGGTCACGTGTGACATTGTGGTGGCCGTCATGCCATCTCCAATTATGGTTACTTAAGTTGGTTGACGGGGTAGTGGTGCCTCAATCGCACATAGCCGTGACATCGGCGATGTAGACCTGGGTTCGTTTGGTGGTGGTGGAGAGAGGTTGTTAGCCCTGTTGTGGCGTTCTGGTTGCCTGGAGGTGGACATACTGTTGTTGCTTTGATGGCGTGCTGTTTTGGTCACATTGTTTTCAGCCCTCTCGGTTGTGACAACCCTCCTGATATATCCCTCCACACTTTCACCCATCACTAGTGACAAGAATGGTTGATGTTCTGTACACAAAGTGATACTGGTGAGTAAACCTTCTGGCGGGGTACCTGGGTAGATGTGTCTGAACAGCTGTATTTTGCGTGCTATGAATTTTTATTTGTCGTCCAATTCTATCTGCCGCTCACCAAAGAATTGGGTCTGGCAGTCGGCGATGGTATCTGCAGAACTGAATTTATGCTGTAGTCTGTTCACAAACTCTGTCCATGGCATATCAAAATGGCCCCAGACCGTCCACCAGTCTCTGGCCATTCCGTGCAAACTCCCACACACACGCTTGACCCACTCCTAACGAGGCACACCATAGTGATGGAAACGCTGCTCACACTGTTGTACAAAAAGTTCAAAGTCCTCAAGGGTGTGTCCTGAGTACTCTGGCACCAAGTTCTTCTTCTTGTGGAAGGTGTAGCATGGTGAACACAGGACTGCGATCGTGGCGATAGTTCCTGGAACATGTGCACCGAGAGATGGGTTGAGTGCAAACCCGGGCTCCATTCTTTGTATTGTTCGTCGCGTCGCGATGTCGTGGCACGCGTGGGTGTCGTATGGACCGAACACGTGTCCCAACGGCGGTAACATGACTAAGTCCCTTGATCAACACATTTATGGCAAGCAAACATTCTGTCTGCAAAAATCACTAGTTCCTTAGCATTAACACACCTTCTATGAAGTCGGGTGTGACACGTGGCCTACTCCTTCCCTATACTGTCACACGTTGGTAAGTCGCACATGGAGTTTACTTTTGCAAATAGGTCTATTAATGCTTCGGTTTTCACTCGTGAATTTATATGTCTCTGTGGTGTACACTGGCAACACCGTGAAGGCATGTCTTCACACATGAGGTCTGTAACTAACTGTAATTTACACTGGATACACTGCATGTTGGTTGGCATGCGAAACCTACCTTGGGCAGCTTTTCGTTGAGCATGTGGTCGCTGTTGTTGGTGATGGCTGGCTGGCTCGCTGGTCACCCTCCCCCCCCTCCCTTAGCAATGCTGCCTAGAAGGGTGGTTGGTGATGCAGCGGGGTCGCTGACATCACTGGGTGTGCGGTGAACACAAGATGGCGGTGGCCGGCACTCTCACCCACGTGGGGATGCGTTGCTTTCTCGGTGCTCGTTATCACACATTGACTTGATTTTTGCCGTGAAAAACTTGCCAAAGTGTTGGGCGCCATATGCCACCGTGCCTGGAGGTCGGAGAGGAGTGTATGGAGGCGGTGAAGAACTAATTACTGAAAGGCGGTGGACGCTGTGGGATTGATCTCTGGACGCCACCAAGCATTATGCCCGGCTAGGATGGTGATTGTGGTGATTCAGGGTCGCGTATTGTTCGGCTGGCATGTCTCTCCTTCCTACGGTGATGATGGTTGGTTGTTCAGACTGCGGGAGCACTCTGATGAAACTAGCTATCTAACCACGTGGACCATTCGGATTGTCCACACACGGCTCCCTTGCCCTATGATCGTAGCTTGGCCAACCTCTAAGTCCCTAGTGAAATGATTGTACATAACACACTTACTTTGTTGCATGTTGATTTATTTATGCTGAATTACAAAACAGTTGGTGATAGCCTTGCACTACACTTCACGTGGTTACGGCACTCTTATCACTACATTGCTTAAAATACTGTTGAAAAATTACGAGCACGTAGGCCTAAATGAAACTACACAATTCAAGTTTGATGCTAGCCGTCGGCTCATTCATCCAAAACTACTTCCGTTCTTTCTCTCCGCTTGTCCATCATCTGCTACTCCTGCCGAAAACTACTCTCTTAAATTTAATATGTGACCACATTACTTAAAATTAACATAATGCTCTCTCTTATAATATAGCGTGACAATTGCAGTTGTTGATTACAATGAAAGTGTTCTTAATTAAATTTAGAAATTACTGAAATAGTCGTTTGAGCCGTTGCATGTCCGTTGTTATGTTGGCAACAGGGTGGGGTGGTGTTACGTCACGTGCGCGGCATGGCTGAGATTTGAATCCGTTGTGACGCACTGGTTTGTTTACATTGTACTGCCTAGCATTGCCCTTCAAACACTGAATTTAATATCACACTTGAAAATAAAACACTGTGGCGACTTGAGGTGAGGTAGGTGAAGGGTGGCACACAACAGGAAATGAGCCGGCCTAGGAGAGGAGCGGTAGCCGACGTCAAGTCAGTCTTACTTCCCTGATCACGAGGCTGGGACGACAACAATGCAATTGCCAGTCTTTCCTCAGCAGGTAAACTTCTCGTTTTAGTATCTAACTTCTCAATGAGAATTCTAAGTATATCAAGCAGACACTTGAATGATTTGGCATTCATACTGAAGTAATTAATCAATTTGGAATCTTTACCAGTTTATCCACACTATCCTCGTCTCAACAACCTCTTACCGTCTCCCATTCATACCAGCTTTGCCCTTTGACAATCTCTCTTGCCAGTAACTTCCTCTACATTATACACTACATTCCATCATCTCTAATAAAAAGTCTTAACAATGTGCATACGATAATAGTATTCACACCATTACAACACAACATAATTCCAATTCTACATAGACTATCCTACTTTACAAATTAAGCCTGTCTGACACCTTGATAATCCTCTGAAAAGTGAAGCAGATGTTCTATGAGTACCATAAGCATCAGGTGTGCTATCAGTACCCCATCCTCAGAAGGGTGAGACAGGTTACCACTAGCCCTCTCCTTTCTATTAGGTATTTGGTGCCTGGTAATTTAGAGAGATTTTGGTCAGCACTTAACATCGAGGTCTTTAGCGCTGGTGAAGGGTGACATGACGGAGCGGCACCAGAATGAATTGGCAGGGGAAATGGGAGATTCCAGAGAAAACCCACCAACCAACAACGGCATCGTCTGGCACAATTCCCACATGCGAAAATCCAGGGACAGTCCCGACGGAAATCGAACACGAATCGACTTGGTGGGTCTATAGTTAGGAAGAGAGTGTCGCACAACAGTAGTACATTTCCTCACCAAGTAAACACCAGGTCTTCGTCGGAATCCCAGGGTTAACATTCTCCGTTGAATGTGACTTGCACAACTAGCCATATAAATAATTGTGAAAATGTTTCACTGCAAAAATAATAGCCAAGGCATCCCTATCAATTTGGTAGTAGTTTTGCTCTGCCTTGGATAGTGTGCTGGATGCCAAGACTACCGGTTTTTCCTCCCTGTTCACTTGACTCAACACTGCTCCAATGCCATAAGGCGAGGCATCACACGCCACTATCATTGGTAGTGATGGATCAAAGTGTGTTAACATTTTGAATGCGAGTGCCTGTTTGAATCACTCAAATGTTGTCCGACATTCATCAGTCCAATTCCATACACTGTTAGTTTCAGCCAGCTCATAGAGGAGTTTCAGTTTGCTTAACTTTGGGAAGAATTTGTGGTAGAACTGTACTTATCCTAAAAATGTTTCAACTGATCTACATTTGTAGGCACAACTGCCTCAACCTTCTTGGGGGTCAGAAGATGTTCAACCTGGGTTTTTTTTTTTTTTGCCATTTGCCTATTACGATGCCTAGAAATTTACTCATCACTGTGACATATGCAGTATGAATATTATATTAAATGCATTAACGGTAAATTTAACCTATTTTAAAAGTCACAGAAATGTATTTTAACCAGCAAAAACGTATTTTTATGCTATATTATGTGTTTTACGAGTATTTGTAGTACTTTACAGTATTTTTAGAAGCCCCTACGTAATTTATTTAATGTGACATGGCGATTCTATGCTGAGTACGCGTCGCTAATTATTATTAAATGGTTTTATCCAGAGTTTTAATTACAGTAAATGTAATAATTTATAATTGCTGATTGTTATTTTATTAATATTTGAGTAATAATTTCACTGTATTTCTGTTTACATGCGATATAGAACACATTTTCACATTTTTAACTAAGGATTGGAGATTATGTATTTGTAGTCCTTAATTTTATGTATGCTACAGGGACTTTTTGGTGGCTTCTTCAAACAAATGGTGACTGCTAGTGAATATTGTAGGCTCGCCGACCGTGAAAGAAGAGGGTCGAGCGATAGGAATTACAATATTAATTTAATAGTGAACATCAAGAAAGAAGAGGGATGCCGTAATAAGCCATTTTGGCTAGCTAAGTGAAAATTAGAACATTTCTTTGTCGCCCAAAATTTTGTATATTACGGCAAACAATTTGGTTTCAAACTACTTTCAAAGGATTATAAGTGTTATAAGGATGATTAAGTTTAACTTTTCCAGAACTTAAACTGTTTATTTCATGATTTGGACGTTTTTTTAAGGATAACTATATACCTGTACCCAGAAGTCCTGGGAGAATTACGGCGTAGTCTTTATATTTGAGCAGCTGAGTTATTATTTGAGACATTTAATTTGAACTGTTATTTAAACCCTGAGGATAAATTTTAAGCATTTTGAGTGCTACTATTTTATTGGTAATAAATAATTTTATCTTCACAACACGATCTCAGAACTGTGTGATTTTGAATGCTATGTTTTAATTTTAAATTTCAGTCAGTTTCCTCTCATGATATCAAACCTTTTTCTAATAGTAAATTACATCGTTTTTTTTTTTTTTTGAAATCATAATTCTGTTTGTATTGTCTGTGTTCGGTTGATGTGGATATTCAGGTGTCACTACCTACACAACCTTGAAACTTAACCACTTTAATAAATATATTTCTTCAGCACAGTACACTTTATACACAGTAAGTAAAGCATACTATTATTACTACTTATTAAGTAGTCCCTCCTTTCTTAATATTTCGCCACATCACCGATCACCAACTATTACAAAGGGTTTTGTGACATGACAATGGAATCCCTACCTTAGCTAACGCTATATTACAGCAGGGGCGTCATTTCAGGTTTTTCTAGGAGGGGGGGGGGGGGGG